>DWPV01001085.1:0-22603 GCA_018251915.1 Urbanus proteus proteus | reverse complement strand
GAATGTCATCCTAATTCTGTACAATAGTTCTGCTTTAAATAAATAATAAACCATATCTTCCCTGTATTTGTTAACACAATTAAATCAATATCAATATGTGATTGATATATGTAATAAATATCATAACTCCTTACATCGTTAATGCAGATATTTGAGTCGTTGACGATAAATGCGTTTCCAGAAAACGTAACATGATCTTGAAGATTGTAACCTACAGGGAGGTTGACTAGAGGACTAATGCCCATTTCTCTCAGGTGGTATTCTGGGCCAACTCCGGACAGCATCAGTAGCTGAGCTGACCCTATCGTCCCAGCCGACATAACCACCTCATTGCGAGCGTATACCTGTATTCTGTAAAAAAATAATTAAGGATTAATCAGTGAAATATCTACATTTTGTTTTATTGTATACAAGGAATGTTATACTTATGGTTTAAGGAAATACATTTAACTACTAGCGATTTATATAATCTATTTAGGTTTAACATGGATTCTTCATTTCATGGCAAATACAGGTAGGTATGTGTAGTTGAATTCGGAGTATGCGTAGCTTTGTGCTTTGTGCCTGTAAGCGTAATGCGCCCTGCCCTTACACGGGTAACAGTTTTGGGCCGATTTTATTAGTGTTTCTGTGTTTTAGAGAGCAATAAACTTTCCTTGCCTACTGTGATAAAAATGCCTAAACTGTTAAACCACTCTGGCATTTTCATTTTATTTTAAATTTAAAAATAGAGAAAGTAGGAAAAACAAAAATACTAATTTATAATTTTTAAATAACGGTATTTAAATAGCATCGTATAGCAGGATACTCTATCGTTTTCCGGGGAAAAAATATCCCATAAAGGTCATGGTTTTGAATATGAAGAGGATTAATGTGAATCATAAATATCGTGTCGCGTTTCGGTTACGGAAAATTGCTTTATATCTTACCTTTGGCTTCTTTTTGAGAACTCTACGCCATACGCGGTTTTAGTATTTGGATCTATCAAAATTTTTGTTACAGTCGAATACTTTGAAACTTTTAAGTTTTTTCTAAATCGCACTGATTCCAGAAAAGCTTTTGAAGTACTGCATCTTCTACCTTTTCTCATTGTCGCTTGAGGTTTAGAAAAACCGATAATCGACTCTCCATTAGGATCGTTCCATTCATAACCAAGCTCTACACTCGCTTCTTTGAATGCTTTTTCTAGTGGCGATTTATATGGCGAATAATCTATATCTAAATAACCACCTTTGCCATGAAAACTAGAATTTTTCAATTCGTCGATCATGATATTTTCCGATTTTTTGAAATATGGGAGCACTTCGTTATAACTCCAACCCTCATTGCCCATTTGGACCCAATCATTGTAATCATCGGGATGCCCTCTTTGGTAGATTAAAAAATTCAAAACACTGCTGCCGCCGAGAACTTTCCCTCTTGGCAAAAAACAAACGTTTCCTCTTAAGCCCTTACACGCCTTTGTTTCTGGCTCAGATTGGTAGCCCCAATTCATTGGAGTCAGCGATAAGAAAGGGGCGAATATTGGAATGTCTGAAAAAAAATTTTCATTTCCTCCAGCTTCTATTAGTAAGACTTTCCATTGGGGTATTTCTGATAATCTATTTGCGACTACACTTCCAGCGGAACCGGCCCCCACTACAATAAAATCAAATTCTTCATGATTTTGAGGCGTATAATCTTTCAAGAATCCTTCTTCTGGATTCCTTGGGAGGGGACGAAACGTGTCCGTCCAAAAATCAAATATATTCGAAGCTCTGTAAGCTGTGACCGACACGATGAAAAGAAATACGGGAAATAATTTTCCTCTCATGATGTTTTTTTCTGTTTTTCATCCCTGAAACAAGATAGAACAGTATTATTACTTTCAGTATTTATGTACTCCGTGGGTGTATGTAGGTAAGTACTTGGTAAAAATGTGTTTTCGTTAAGATAATAAAAGGTAGCCGTTAGAGGGCGTCCGACTACCTATTTGGGATTATCTCGAGGATCGGATTATGGTGGGTTTACTCACTGGATTATCTCTAGTAGACAGAAGGTTAAAATGTGGATCAATGGTCAAGATAATTTTAGTAATGTATTTATTGGAACGATGATATGTTGCTTTATTTTTATACAGTGGTAGAAAATCATATAAAAGTAAATTACAATTTTGTAGATAAATAGATCATGTGATATGCTAATATGTGTGTATAATATGTGTTAATTAAATTCATTTCTTAGATTCTATAAATTTACTGTTTTACTTAAAAATAACAGCATGTAATTCTAGGATATTTTATTTAAAAAATCGTTATAGTACACATTTGCCTAGTAGGTACGGTAGGTATGATTTTTCATGCAGGTAGTCCTAAGTTTATACTACATAGTAACAGAAGTCTCCTACCATCGATGTCTTTTAGTAGAAAGAACATTAAAGTTCATATTATATGTATTTAGGTTTTTTGAAAATGAGGAAATGTAGAAATAATCGTAAAGGTAGGTTGTAACTATAAGTATAGTATAAACCACTACGTGTGCACATTATACAGTATAGATTTATCGTGTCGGTTAGACTTGTAGCTGAGATATTCCAAGGTCGGCTTTGTCATCCGGTATTTTACTCGACATCTATATTACAAGAATACAGATGGCTACTCGACGCGGGTTGGGTCTAATCAGTCAATCGCATCATGTACCGGCCTCCTTACAAATGTTGTAAGCGTAGGCATTTTGCTCTAGGCGACTATCTACGTATGTATACTACCATGTATGATTATATCGTGTGGGTTCTGGACATAAGAATGACTTTTCTAATAAGAATAAATATTTGTTATTTCAGACATTAGAAGTTATAGATAGATAGAATTTACAATAAATAATCCTTAGAGTTAATTTTGGACCTAAATTATTTAAGTACTAGAGGTACCGTCGACTACGAAGTCGAAAGCGGATATTAACAACACCAAAGGGACTGGCTAATATTGCTCTTTGAAAATACTTTAAACAGAAGCTTTAGAAATATACTTACATAATTAATTTCTTCATTCAATCCATGTTCGAGGCAAATACGAAAACAGTCCAAAGGTATAAAATTAACAAATACATAATTATGATAATTATGTATTTATGTTAAAATGGCAATATAACCATTTCTTTTGTATTACAATTCAAGGTTTGTTTTAAAAGTAGTTTATGAAACGGTTGCTATTGCATTTTATACATAGGTACTCTTTAAATTGAGCTATTTTTTTATTTTTATAATAATAGATGTGCTATAAAGAAACGAAAATTAGATGCTTACTGTAGAAAATCACAATAATATCTTCCCATTACTAAAACGGAAAAGCAATTTGTTCCATCACTCAAGATCGCGAGTTCCACAGCATTAGATAATAGACCGGTAACAACGATGCATTTTAATGTAATTTGTAACCATGACCTCCGTTCTCAAATCAACGTAACGTAACCAATTTTTGATATAATGACTCTGAAATATTGCAGCTGTGGGAGGTCTAACCATGACCATGTTGCAATAAAATCATATTATACACGTGTTTGTTTACATGTTTATACAGTGTGTTAAGTTTTACGAGGGACGTAAATTTAAGCTTGTGACAGTTCATGATCACAAGTTCACAAAAACACAACGGAAACTTTAAAAGATAGAAAACTAATTTATGGCCATTAGTTTTATAATTTATTTTAGTAGATAATAGAATCCTGAACAATAGATAATCCTTTAAAAATTGATAGTTAATGCCCTGCATATTGTTGCATTACTTACGTAATCCATAATAGGTGGGTTACTAAATTATTTTATTGGTATGTAGATATTTTATAATAGAGTCTTTAGCGTGAGAGTTTATCGTATCATTTTTGTACTACATCAGTAAGTATTACTTTTTTATTTTAGCATAATAAATAATAATAGCATACAAAAACACTTAAAAATAGGAAATTAATTTCAATCTTAAGACTGGATTCCCCTTAATGAACAACATTTTAGAGAAATATATTCGAGCTTATTAAAATAAAATTACACAAAAAATATTACCTGCGAGGGTCATCTCGCTTGAAGCAATGTAATACGCAAGATGTTGAAGTGATTATATTAAGTATTATATTTAATGCAACATTTAAATTAGTTACTCAATAATTGCACTCATTAATTTTAATAATGTTTTACTTTTTATTTACAACTTTTGCAAACAGTGATATGGTTGCAATATTCTGCCATTTGGCTGCAAAGGACAGTTGGCTTATCTATTTTTTATTTGGCTATCAAGAGAGTATAGAATCAAAGTTGAGATCGGCAAATCTTCTAACGCTGTGCTCAATACACATGTGGCCAGGTACCAACGCACTACAGGTAGGTTTGCTACTACCTTCGCTTCATTCTAAGCAGAAACTGTAGTGACTATTTAACGTAAGGTGGACTGAAAGTCCGTTTGCTATTTCCGGCATAAAATACATACTCAAAATGTGCGAAGTTATGCTAACAATTTATTTATAACCTCATGTAATGTAATTCACATAGTAGATACAAAACAATTTATGTAAGTTTCCTTTAAATCTTCTGCCTACAACCTTCATATCTTAGAATCAACCGTATTTGTTCGACTGATGAAAAACAAACAACACTGCGTTAGGTATTACTTTTAACTATATCATATCTACCTATGTATAAAGCGTGTGTATAGTAACATACTGCTCCTTGTTTATATATTAGTGAGCGAGCGCTAACTATTACGGGTGACGGTGATATTGACCTGTATTTGATAAAACTATGACTATTTTGAGCTCTTCGATTCCGATGATAAATGATAACTCATATATTTGAAGGCCGGACCAAAAGGTAAGGTAGAGTTTAATTAAACATTATATAGAATTTGTAGGACTTATAAGTTCATCGTGAGTTCTTTCAAAGATGTTGCAATTTTAAAGGCCAGTCTTTATAAACCTTGTGTACTTTAACACATTCAAAGGTACTATGTTGTGTGCTAATAATTTTGAACAATGTACAATATACAGGGTGAATGAATTAAATTAGCGTAGATGACCAAATATGAAAACCTTTTAACGTATAGCGATAAATTAATTAATACAGGTAATATTAGGTACTTTTAATATAAAATACATTGAGCGCTTGTAGCATAAGTGTTAGATAAATTTCAATTACATAATTACATTGCCTCGCTTAATTATCTCTAGAATCTACACTTATCCCTATTTAGCCTAAGTGAGGAGGTATCATATTGGGCACTAATTGAGCTTTTAAAACTAAGTGCTTTAGATGTGCTTTGAGTGAAAGATCGGTCAAATTTGAAACAATCGTTTTCAAGGTAGGTACATACATCGGCAGATACAAAAATAAGATGAACAGACTTCAGTATATTGCGATCGCGATAATTAATAATTTACTTTAATAATGACACTTTATTTTGTGTATTTATGTTAGAATGGATAGAACCCCCACAAGAGTAACAACAGTGCCTAGTGACAACAGTGCTAAGCACTGTTGTGTTCTAGTTTAAAGAGTATGATTAATTAGTTTTAGTACAGAGGCGTGTGTTTTTCATCATTCAATAGTGAATCAAGCAGGAATATCAGAAATTTGCTTTAGGTATGTCGCATAATACGTAAGATCATAAGCGAAATTACGTTGCTATATCGGGACTATTTTAGTCATAGTGAACGTGATTCGTGGTACGATGCACTAATTAACACGATGTTAAAATATAAAAAAAACCTTAGCCCTCACAGATACAATCACATTCGTGGCGAATCTCAGGATCCTCCGAAGACTCCAATCTTATCTGGGGCTGCCGTATTTAATATTACAACGTTAACTTGTAATATTAAATGTAGAGTAAATTTAATATTACAAGTTGCTTACATCAAGTCCCGGAGTATAATAAAATTGTGACATTTTATTTGTTAAGCAATGCCAGTCTGCACATAAAACAAATTCACAACAAACTCTTTTTGCAACAGCTAGGTACTTTAGTTAGTCCATTCGATGTTGTTTCGTTCTAATTTCTCAAGCAAAACAATTTTAATCAAAAGTTTGACCATCACTCTTTATTTTGTGTATAAGATTTTTGCACGAGACTACTTCGTAATACATAATTAAATACTAGGTTGTTTGTTTTAAGCAGCTTGGCGACTGAGCTTCGTCCTGTGTGTTGGTTCGTCAGAGATTGTAGAAGCAAATTATAACACCTAAGCCTATTCAGTATTTAAAACCACGTTAAAAGCTATCTCCTGTAATATAATGTTATAATGTAAAAAAATTACATGTTTATAAAAGAATTTTTCTTTTTAAAAATCTATACTCTATACAAATAAATAAAAGTGAAGTGTCTGTTTGTGATTTCAAAATAATAACTTTTTACTCAATGCACATGAAAGTATAAACGATACCTATATCAAAAATGCATTTTTTTGTCTGTCTGTTTGACTGAGGTAATGTTCAAAATCAAAATCAAATTCAAATGCTTAATTAACAAATTGGCGCGGTACAAGCAACTGTTTAGAAGCTTAAGCAGCAGGATTGTAGTTTAAGAAACTATAGCTTAAGTAACAGTAGCCAATGGACTGTAACTAATAGAGAAGTCTTAAGTTCTAAAAAACTTAAAGTCTAATAAGTTCAGATTTTAAGAATTATGAACAAAATACTCGTATAACCCAAAGTGCGGTCTTATGTTATTCTGAAAAATATATTTGAATTAATCCAAAAGTTTTCATGTTATTCGAGTTATGCGATTTTCAAACGAAGAGTTCTAGTATTGTTCTGATCTTCTGCTTTTAGTTTTATGTCTTCAGTGTGAGAATAAATGGGGAAAACATTTTTAAAGCTGTTATTGAAGTATGACATGACGGTTTTATAGCTGTAAACGGTTTGGTACAAATAAAGTATTTTGTGTAGAAATTACTACAAAATGAAATTAAACGAACACTCTAATTGCAGGTTTATGTAAAGGCAACATTACATTGTATCTTCAAGACCAAAACAAATAATTTACTTTGCTTAGGAACCTGCAAATTGTTCGGCCGCTGTAGAATGTGACGACATAGCGAGTGAATATTTTGGGTCGAGTATCTCGTTAGGTTTACCATTAATCGTGAACATTGTTTTTGTATATAGCCGGCAACCCAATGTGAGCTTTTGTTCAGCAAAATCACACTGTAAACTCCAGATTGTTAGAAACTTTACACAATGTAACCTATCTGCTTGATTACTAGGCAGTTAGCCAAAATTGTCTCCATTCTATTGTATTATACAAATAAAATTTAACTGTTTCAGACAGGATAATCTCATATGCTGATTAGGACAATACTAAATTATGTAAATGCGTCTTATATATACATATTTGTTTGTCTGATACTTTTATTACTTTAATATTTTTTCTTTATTCAATTTAAGATATATTATGTGGGTGATATATTACATGTGACTTGGTATTTTTATCCAGTAGGTAAATGTTTAGGGACATCCACCTATTGTCACCTTGCTAGACATCCTCTCAAAATGAGAAGGGTTGAGCCCCAGTAGGTACACCACGCCAGTCGGGTGCGTATTGATGGAGTGAACATACTCGTACCTTTGTGAATATTGTGTTGAAGTTATTGTGATTTATGTATAACGTGTAGAGCTTGTAAATTTATCATGATATTTTCGTGTTTACCACTAAAGAAATAGATAGTTAATTTCAAATCCTTGCGTAATTTCGTTGGACGTATATTCAGAGATGTATGATGATGTATAAATATAAGGAATTCAAATTGGGAAATTAGAACTACTAGGTAGGAACTTTATCTATAGAATAATGTTTTTTTTTAATAAAACGAAATAATTCGCCAGTTTGTTTTAATTACACTTTATTTTTTGTTTCTCATATAGTCTCTACATCGGGTTGATAATTATATTACAGTAGAGGCTACGATTCAAGTGTTCCCGACATTTAAATAGAGGAGCAAAAATCATATTTTGATATATCTCGATCCACTTAATAACGAAGAACATAAGCCTATATATTATTTCACAAGGAAGAACTAACGCTTAGTAGGTATGTATATATTAGTAGGACTAAAGTTTAGCTAAACAACGCCATTTCAGCTAATCAATAAAAATTACAATTTAACTAATACTTGATTGGTTAATTTTCGTGTAAATTTATTATTAATTTAAATAATTATATATGCCTATGCTTCAAGTTAAGTTTCAATGAAATATTTTAATAAGGTTTTTTGCTGGTCAAAAGTCAGGACAAGGCCTTGTACGGGGTTTCTTGAAACTGGTTAATACTTACGAAATATTGCCGGTTAGTGGTTTCGAAACTATCTCAGCACTATGTAAACAGCATAATGCAATCCCAAGGGTATTAAATTTAAAAGTCATTGTCTCGGTATATTGTAAATACTCCATATAAAGCTTTGCGAGCGGTGTGTGGTGAAATAACAGCGCAAACTACTTATTGAATGTCGGTAACCTGCGCTCCCATACTTGGCTGTGATAATATATTTTATTGTGTCAGTTTTACTCAATAACATAAAAAACAAATACCCAAAAATATCATGAAATGAAAAAGAATAAACCTAACGTAAGCTTATGATTTGTATTCATGATTTCAATTCTGTCTTTTCGATTTTAATATTTAATGATGATACGACATTTAAAAATTACAGAGACAAGCTTAATTTTGCTAACGATGTTTATGGTAGTAGTTGTGTTTTGTAACTAATATTCTCTCATTAAGCCAAATAGAAGTTCTTACTATTAGTAAATGCGTAAGATATGTCGCGGATGTAATAAAATAACTTGGGCATTAGTCAATGTGTGAATGTTCATACCCTGCATACCCTACTAGTATTAAGTGCTTAAGTAATAGTGGCTAAACAACTTAAAGTTGCTTGTATCTACCATAAAATCACCAAACATATGCGTATTGGGTTTATTTTACTTCATAGTGACGTATATCCTATATCTATGTATCGGGAGATAATTATGACGCCATGTGATTTTGGCCAGCTTACATTATCCCATGAATTGGTACAAACAATTCCGTGAGTGCCCCATTGTATAATTTATAGACCTTTATTCTAAATCTACATGTAACACGCAACTATCAAATACTACGCACACAGAAGGTTGAATCAAGGCCACCAAAATAGTTTTATTCTAATAAAATGGTAATGACCTGATTTAGTAAATACGTTACGTCACACGAATCGTAACATGTTTCTCACATTAACCGACGGTGTTGTTAGCTTAAAAGCATCGAATGCAATGTTTATAGTGATGGGTATATCTGTTTTCATTTCCGTTAGGTTTACGTGTTTCGTTTCGGAATAGGTAAATGCTTTAATAACATTTTACATATACCTACATACCTAGACAGATATTAATTCCAGGATGTACCATGTGGTGTCGAGATTTGCAAAAAAATAGTGGTTTTATTTTCCAACAACACAAAATCTGGGAGATGGGAAGGAATTTTCTTTGTAACATCAACAACTACTGGGGTTACTAGCTTCAATTCCGGGCGTGGTGTCTTTTGGCAAAAACCCTCATTAGGAGCGGCATATTGCTCGCAGGGTGATGATTGTATGGGGATATTCGAACTGTTAAGGTAACAGAAGTAGAAAAGGGGTTACGGGCTTAACGGTCATTGATCTTTAGTGATTACTAGCGACTACGTTTGGATATTTTTGAAGAATACTCTACAATAAATTTCTTGCACTCAACTTTGTTATTAAGAACGTAAAATGAAAAACAAAATAACCTCTTGGATCCTCCGTAAAAAGGGTCTCAGGTGCATTCCCTTCAAGGGACTTAACCCAATGTCTCGCATGCTGACAATTATTCGTTGTCTTTA
This sequence comes from Urbanus proteus proteus, assembly GCA_018251915.1. Lineage (NCBI taxonomy): Eukaryota > Metazoa > Arthropoda > Insecta > Lepidoptera > Hesperiidae > Urbanus > Urbanus proteus. Next base: position 12,743 of record DWPV01001085.1, on the reverse strand, counting down.
CTGTCCAACCTGGGCGAATAAAGTTAATATATTTGTACCTACAGAAAAGTATTTATTTAACAGATTTTACCTACTCATATAGTGTGAGTAGTAGTAAGTAGTGAATAGTGATATTCAAATATGATAAAACACACATCTGTATTAGTTATGTAAGCACCTGCCTACTATAATATACTTTTGTATTATAAAGTATTTTCGAAAAACCATCTTCACACACGAGAGGAACAAAGTTAGACAAAAGTAGATCACTTAGAGTAAATGGAACGAAATAGTAAATATGTACCAACCTACTCTACTTCTGAATGTAGAGTCGCGAACGAATTTGTTAAGAGGATTTAGCGAGGAAACTAAATGTGTAGTAAAATGGGGAATGGGGACGTACCTCGTTAACTTATGAATTATGTTGCATAACCCTTCTATAATTAGTCCAAACAAGCTATTTTAAGTAGTTAAGTACTTTTTCAAGGTCGAGTGCAAAGACAAATAAAACTTGTCAATGTATGAGGGTTGCCGTGAAGAACCATCCCGCTCGAAAGAGGTAATTGGTTGTCTGTGCCTAGCAATAAATATTCTGTGGTCTAGCCCAATACAGCCATAACTGAGGTAGGTGATTTCTTACATCTCTTTATGTGAAATTTATGCGCATCATGGCCATCAATGAAAAGGTCAACGTGACCTTGATTGAGCGTTTAATAAATTAATTCGCATGTTTATAGGAACAATTAAAATTCCTCATATGATTGGGCAACTTCTTAGCATATTATACACATTCCGAACCTGTGTTCCGAACTTTAATGTCTATTCATATTATGAGTTACTATTATGTTAATAATAAGCAAATAATTTTTGACCATTATCGAACTATGAGACAATACTTCACTGATGATAACTAATAGGCTAAAACATTTTTATGAGTGTGAATCGTTATTTATTTATTTATGACTCAAAATGGGATTAGGCTTTCAGACAAGTTTTCAAATACTATTCAGATATAACTTTCATGCATTTATTTTTTTATTAGCTTACTCACTTATTTTCAGTGATAATTACCGTGACAATATGATAATTAGAGTAATTAGTATTTTGAAACATCAACAGTGCACAGTGCAAGTTAAGGATTCAAACCTCTAACTCAAAGTTAGGAAATTAACAATGAAATTCATTCAACTGAGCAGTGAATGTTTTGAATATCCGTTTCCTATCTAAGTAATTATATACCTTTACTTTTACTTTCACAAATTTAAGTTCATACAATTTAATTAAAATGACCAAATTAGAAAATCAACAACTTACCTTCATTACAAAAATCCTGTAAACGAACTCCAATTTTCTCCACTTATACAATTAAATTAATGTAAATAACACAATAACATAAATTATTTATACTCGTATTGTAAGAAAGAATTAATATACATATATAACAAAATTTTATTTGCTTTTTAATTCACACACTTGGTCCATAATTTCGTATAAGGTTAAAGTTCATATTGTCGTTCGTGCATAATTGTTTGCGTGCATCAACACGCGTCGCGCGCAGCAGTGCAAATTATATTGGGCGCGTGCGCACGCTACTCCGCACAATATAAAGCTGGCGTGATCACCGGCCTTGCTGATTGATCATTAATCGGTGCTATTTCGTGAACTGGACCCAAGGATACATATATATTACTGTTAATGGTCCAAGCTTGTTGTACGTGATTGAATACACATATGAACTTATTTAACGTTAAGTAGCTAACTAACGTAAGTAGTGACTGTTCAATCGCATTTTGTAAACAAAATACTTACATATTTACATTATAATAAAAAGAGATAATAAAATCAATTCAAATAACTATTTGATTAATGTTAATATTATTATTTTTTAATGCTCTTGTAAATATTTCAATTTTAATAGTTGAGTCGTTCTTTATTTTTACGAAAATTAAATCGCAATTTACGCGAATTATTCACGAATTTTTATAAGATATTAAGTTCAAATTTGAACGAAGTGGAGTCAGGCCAAGTTTGCAAATAGCATGGTATGAAAATGTTGCATAGCAAATGGTTAATAACGTTACTGCATTGTGCATAGTTTACAATCTGGTTCACACAACATTGCATTCCACTACAAAGATGCCACATATATGTACAATGTACTGTACAATGTACTGATTTTGACTGAATACCCACTATTTTAAATTTAAGTTATTTTCGTTATGTTATTTTCCGAATTTTATTTATATGGTAAATGGCCACTACCGCCCATGAACATCTGTAATCATTCCAGACAAGATCAAGTTTCACCTGAGTTCGACTACAGATTTGTTGCTGCTACCCCTGAGGATTAAGTTGGAACGCCTTAAATAAGTAGGTATGTCCCCCATGAAACACGCTTTAAACCAGAACACAGCAGCGCTAAACACATATGTCGGGAGCATAAATGCAAAAATAAGTACCTATGCCTAGAACAAAATTACTTTACGAAGTCTGAAATAAAATAGTCTGAACAAGTTATAGGCAATATATTTTGAATTACACATTTTGCGGATCTGTTTCTCCTTACCCTTTGAAGTTCTTAAAAATAACAGGACACGACAGTATTTATAAATAGTTGTGTACTGAATTATTCATCAAAACTTCCTAAGTAGCAACGAGTGCCAAAATCCCCGAGGAGGCTGCTTGCGAAAGTTTATCACAACGAGGGAAATGGCACAGCGGCGCAAAACTTCGCCTTTTTAGAGCTAGTTAGTGGCAAATCGGCGCATATTTCATTGCACCCTTCGACCTATGTATTCTCGTGATACGAGTATTTCGCAAACAATCTTACAGTTCGAGTATACATATTTAACATGAGTAATTTTATAAAACTGAGTTAAAGTTATCTGTAAATGAATTAAGAAGGACATCTTCCTAATCCATTATACCAAATGGACAACGTGTATCGCAGTGCCAGTGGTGAATGTATTTCTCAATTTTTTGTGGGTTTATTTTGTATTTACTAGTGCTTTGGTTAGGTACCTACCAAAGCACTAGTAAATACAAAACAAACCACCGATGTTACCTACATTTACCAATATTATAAGTAAAGGTAATTTAAATGAAAGGAAGTTAACAAGTGGCTTAATTTTTAGGCAGATTACTAAAATTTGTCATTATAGTTTTTTTTTTATAAAATATAAGCAGCAGATGGGCATGCAGTTCACCTGATAGTAAGAGGTCATTGCCACCGACGGATATTTGTTATCAACCCCGGATTAAGCATCCCCAAGGTTGTCTACAAATGCGTTATTACCCCTGAGGACTAAGTTGAAATAAGGATGTCTGATTAGTATGTGTCACTTATAACATGCCAGAACATAACACAGTGAACATTGTGATACTAGGCAGAACTTATGTTTTCGTCGTGGTATCTTACTAATACATATTACAGGTATCTGTGAACGTTATGTTAGTGAGGATGAATTTACATTCATCCGAATAAGTGAATAATTGTTACTCTTTCAAAAATGATCAAATTACAGTTAGTTTATAATACATAAATACAGGGAACTCTTTACCGCGATAATTGAGACATAAGGAGACGGAGAAGCGTAAAAATGATTTAATAATATACTTATGTAATCTAAAAATAATTTGTCGGTACATATTTACTGTGATAGATGCATGCAGTAAGGTGAACGAATGTCACATAAAAAGAGTCAATTATGCCTTATTTACATGCATAAGCAGGGTTTTCCCACATCTAAAAACGTAGATATAGGTAATGATGATATTTAAAAAGTAAATGACTTTGGTTGTTTTTTACATATGGCTAAGTTTTTATACATTTAAAATTATTATTAAATTTATTAAAATTCACTAGAATCTTACCTGTAGGATGGATGCGCTTCCTTTGACAAATATAATTATTATTATACGCTTTACGTACATAGCTACAACCAGGACGTCTAGGATAAATAACGGACAGTTATCATGTTATAATTAAGAAAATATTACTATTATACTCTGCAAATAGGAAATACTTATGTAAATATAACTAATTTCGCAGAAGTTGAACATAGAGTTCCATCTCATCAACCACCACAAATATTCCATCAAAATAATATTTCAGATAAAATTTCACAATAGATCGATCGATATTGCCAAAAAGTAGCTATCTCGAATTTCAAGCGAAAGTTTCACATGAAACTTACTGTTGAAATATTGAAAGTTGAACGGTGTTATTGTCAAGGCTTAGTATTTGGAGTAAGCGGTCAATGTATTGAAATTGCCTACAAGTTTGTTATATAACTGTTATTGTGCCTACATAATTAGTTAAATGCAATAATCTAATCATATAATCATTTTTTTTTCTAGCGGCTTCCAACATATTTTTTGTAAAACTTTCTCTACTTTTCTGTAAAATCACACAACACACCACAAACAGTTGGAAGTTATGAAACAGATTTTATTTACATTATTTTTTATACAGGTAAATGTCATTAGCGAGCTTCTGATAATACTTATAAATCAGTATTCCAATGATAATTACATGCAATAATACAATCAATGAGACATTGACATTTGATAGAAGTTCTTGACCAAAAGTTGACCATATTGTAGTTATTTATTCTATGATTGTAATGTAATAAATACCTATCACATTACAATAATTGATAAAGTTTAGGACTAATTACGGGTATTTATCGATTTATATGAGCTATTCTTAATTAAATTGCTATGTTAATAACATACTTATATGTATTTTGCATTGTTTTTATACACCTACTTATTTATGTACACTACTGATTGCGTTTAGTTTGGTTTGGTATTGATATAATTTTGAAGACAATGTAATAATTCGATATAATTGAACTGAACTTATATTTTAAATTGCATTATGTTTATGCAAAGTTTGTCCAGATCGTATTTAGAGGTGTTTTGATGGTAAACCCCGATTTGACAACAGCGGTGTTAAGCGCCGCTCTGTTGTGATCTAACGTTGATTACAGATATCCATCAACACCGATGATAATGTTCGTCTGTTTCTTCTACAGGTAAGTACCAAATACATAAAATGTTAGATTCAACAAAAAAAACATTATTCACTTTAGTACTTGCGTTAAATTAAAAAGCTTGTTTTTATTGTTATTTTTAAGTGACTTATTGTTGAATTTTAGTCATAAAGGGAACATTAAAACTCACTCGCATTCGAGGAGCATAATAATGACAACTTTACGGCTCAAAAGTAATTTCGTGTCGGGACCTAAAAGTAATTGCTTGTCTTAATACTATTTTTGTTTTATCGTTGTACCTACGACTATTCAGGTTGTATGAACTCTTAAACCTTTAATTTATTGCAAGAGTAAATTATACTAAACATGAATCTAAAAAAAAAACAAACTCATTTATTGTTTTTGCAAGATTCCTATAATAGAGCTGTATCATATACTCAACAAAGATAAAATATCAAATACAAGAACACGAGGAAAATTGTTATTAAAGGGGAACAAAAAATCAAACTAGTAACACAAATTCGAAACATAATGTCTCCATAATAAATTTTTGGCATCGTTCTCAGATTGGTTCACTGGTACGAGTAGTATTCACCGTACCTTTATATAATGTACTTGTCTGTGCAAAGAAAATGTAGGTTGAGAAAAAGTGTGAAACAAACTTCCAGTTCATCCGGAGTGGAGCCAAAATAGCATACTGCAGTATTCTTAGTTTACGGGTGTTTTATGTTACTGCCACCTAGACTAGACTGGACCTGACTAGACGAATTACACGCGATTACACCAGCAATTACCGTGCCTCACTCGGTCTCTATCCGCTCTCTATCCATGAAGATTTATTGTCTGAACCATGATCCTTTGTAGCCATTTGTTTTTGGGCATAAAATGATACCTGCATTGGGGTGTTAACTGATGTATCACATTCGTAACTATACCAGATATTTTATAAGTCATTTGTAACTACTCTTAATATCTGAAAAAAAAATGCGACAGAAAGCTCTACTAGCTTTAATTTTACCACTTTTAGTTTGAATGTTATTGAGAAAAAATATGACGAAACGCCTATCGTCGATACATTGGGACATTTATTTATATTATTTCTTTTAACGTTAGTTAGCCACTCAGACAGGTATCCTAACGTCAGGCGATGAGAAATGCTTACATAGTTTCATTTATTCTACTGCTATATCCAATTTAATTAAAGATTACTATTATGTTCTTTTTTATCGTATTATAAATATCTAGAGCATTATATTACAAAAATATCCCCACGGCCTCATATCGCAATGAGTCTTGGTAAATTTTAAATTTAATCTTTTACGCAATACGCTACACGAAAACAACATTGTAACACGAACTTCAAGTTCACAATGCCGGCTCATTTAGGCTTTAACCTTTCCTACACGACAATCGCTAGAGCACATCTTACAGAGATTTAATTATCTTAAACAATATAATTAATAGCTTACATTCATACCTAAACGATACCTAACCTTGACATGTATCCGCGGTTTGTATCAAATAGTTGCGATACACTGAATCATTTTTTTAATAATGGAGAAGGTAGCAAGCATGTAGTCCAGCTTATCAGCTATGATTAATCCCAGATGAGATTACAGTTTATTGTTCTAACTTGAGGTATATACGCTACGAGTGCTACGATCCTTGACGTCTAAATTACAATCGTATAAGTATGTACCTATGACTGCGTTTCACACTGCGTTTATTAGGTAGATATAGGTGTGGCGACGGTGCCTTCGGAGTCGATCCACAAAGAGTTCTACCATTAGTTACTGCAGTTTAAAGATCTGGAAGAGGACAGTGGTAGTTACTAAAGTAAATATCAAATATTATTCTATTTAGAAGCCAAGCTGGAATCCGACATGTTGAAGCCAGCAGATTGCCAACATAACTGGTTTGCCTAAATAGTTATATTCATTCCATGCCAAAAGTTGTCATTTTTTTGAACACGTACGACATGAGTCACATTTCAATGTATGTCACTCTTTGTGGAAATGGAGCAGGGTTGGTTGTAAGGGCCTATTCATATTAGCGTTACATTTTTGTAGCATTTTTGTGAATGCAGAGAGGCTACACTTCGTACGTATATATGTATGTTAATATTCAGTCAGTTTTATTTTTGCAATTTAATGTCAAGCGTACGTGAAAACTTATTTTTATTGCAAAACTCGTTTACTTACTCGGTTACTAAACTTGGACAGTAGTATCTAAGTTGGTAGAAATCATCATCTTTGGACTGTTTTATAACTGTCTTTATTCGAGTTCATATTAAGATTTATATCTATCATTCTAATGATTAATTATATTATTATATAGCCTACACAATAAACGGAGACTGAGTACATCTTTATTAAAATCATGGGTTTATATTTTTTACCTTTCGCCGCAAGAGTGATTAAATAATAAAAACGCCAATACATTTCTAAACATCGCATTTATTTACATATTTTTTATCTTTAATAATATATTTTCGTTAATTAAGCCGAAAGCTTATAAAAATGTACAGATTATAAATATTTAATGATAAACGTGTGCGTAATTTATTGCATTACTTAAACTCAATTTAACTCATGTATTATACAATTGCATGCAATAATTTGGTGGTTTCTATAAATATTGAAATAAAATTTGTTCACTTATCATTTTTAAAATGAAGTAAATTAATAAATACACACTTACATCGACTATACTATCGTACTAAATACTTCTATAGAATGTACACGGTACTAATAAATTCTCTCAATTTAATATTTGTTACCTCATTTAACTTCTACCTAATTGTGAAAGTGCATTACTAGTTCACCAATAATTTTGCGCCGCATTATTATATAAAATAATTAACATAATATTGTCGAGATCATTTGAAAGGTTTAAATATGAAGATCAGTTGCTAGATATGTACACAGATATTACAGATCCGACGTCGGTATCATCGCATGGGAGGGGCTAATATTTTAATTTCGTGCAACGTATGATTATATCTTAGATATTATATAGGTATCTATATGTACTGAAAGATCTTTGAAGATCGAATGGCAAATAAGAGGTTTTTAAAATATTCGGAATCTGCACATGATTAAAAAAAGAAAACATTTTCTTGTTCATAAAAAAGCATCAAAACGATTCATTTACTATACTATACCTATTATACAATATACTAAGTATATATTTATATGTCATGACATCGTTTGCTTCAAAATTAAATGTACGTCAGATATAGTGTTACTAATAGAACCTATCTGAAAAGTAATATACAACAATAATATACAATAAGAAAACACTTTTCCTTGCGTGTCTCACATGTCTACTTACCTAATGGATTTTTCATCGACAATAGAATCTCTGGGAGGGTCCCCTTTAATAACAACGAAGGCCTCAAGCGATCTTATATTAAAAATTAGGTATTATGAGTTACGTTACAAAGTGGTGTTCTATTTAGGTACCTAAATTTTATTAAATTTGATCTCTTGCTCCGTAAGTGCTTTTATGGGCCATAAAAATGTTCCACATGTATCTTTTACAATATAATCTACATGTAAACTAATATTTACATTTCTTTATCTTTTACAATAGGTAGATCAGTATACGTAGCTTTCTTTACACACCATTGCCTTATCAAATATACAACTGGTTGAACAATTGGTCAAACTGTTAAAGAAACAAGGAAGGTAGAGCTTAAACCGAATAATGTACAAAAAGTTATAATGTATGCTTACATTGTTCTTCCTAAGTAGTAATTTCATTTGAAAGTTCTTCCAAAAGTTTAGGAATTATAAAAAAAAAAAAACATTTGTCGTAACATTTATAATCTTAGTCCATCCACTGAATCGAGTTGTCATTATTAGTAAGTTTAACGAGTCTTTATTGATTTATATTTACACCGTGGCTTTCATAAAATATTACTGTATAGCTTTTACAAGTTACAAGTAGACACCTCCGATGTGATGTGACAAGTGTTGCGTTTATTTTGATCATAACTGGCATATTTCAAAAATCTTAACAAAATGTTTTTGTTTTGCAATCAGAATACGCATGCGGTCCACATTGTTACTACAGTGTATATGTACACATCTCTACACATCACTAGCATCTGTGTTATGTCCAAAAGTCCCCTCATCTCAACAACGTTGGTGGTAGTTGAGTAGATCTATATTTAATACTGTATCATATAACGACTCAATAAAGTCATTGTCAGCCACTCAATAAACTAAGTACATCCATTACCGTTAATTAATAAATGTTTCCAACTGTCCACTTTACCACTATTTGTATACTGTTCACACCAGCTCCGTCGTCAAACTAGAACCTGAGGGGTATAACTATGTAGAAAGAGCTTCGCCGATATCAGCGACGAAGAGGTCGTCGTGGTGCTAGCTGTTTGCCTCGTCGTCTTCGTACGGCGGCTTGCGTTCGTGGTAGTTGGAGTAGGTCTATATTTAGCACTGTATCATATAACCACTCAATAAAGCCACTGTCAGCCACTCAATAAACTAACATCGATAACCGTTCCTTACTTAATAAAAGTTCTCAACTGTTCACTCCACCAGTCACATACACTGTTCACACCATCTCCGTCGTCAAACTAGAACCTGAGGGGTATATCTAGAAAGAGCTTCATGTGCTCGCCGATATCAGCGACGGAGTGGTCATCAGGATGCTAGCTGTCCGCGTCGTCGTCTTCGTCCAGCGGCTGGCTGGTGAGCGCGGCCCAGAGCGGCGAGCGAGCGCCGAGCTGCGCCGAGCCCCGACGCTAGCTGTCCCGCGCGCAAGCCGCCGCTGTCGCTGCTGCTGCGCCAACAGCACCCATCGCGCCGAATAGTATAGCTCCCACTTCGCGGTCTGGTGTTATCTCCACCTGGATGAAAAGATAACAACTTGAATATTCAGTCAGATTTAGTTCAGTGATGGTGCCCCAGTATAGTAGGTATATACCTACTACACTGTAGCACTGTCGCTGAATTAGCTAGCTATTTCTCCAAATCATTAGGTACACTAAGCTAAGCTGAATATAATGGCTCTTATACGTATATTCTTAGATATATAAATAGCGTATATCATATTATTATCTTCATGCTCAATAGCCTAAATACTCTCGGACTCGTAAGTTAGCCAATTAAGTGCAGAGTCGAGCGCTTACATTGATGAAGCGCACAATGTGCACTGATTGATAGCACTATCGCTGAATTACCTATATTCTTGTTAAAATATAAATAATGAACAATGTATAAAGATAAGGTAGAATAGTAATTAAAATTTTAAAGCTAAAACAATAATATTTTATTTACTGACTGTCAGTAGCCTCACCGTACAACACAACTTAGTGCCGCTTTGTTCTGTAGGAATAAAAGTTGAGTATGAACGGAAAAGCAGGAAACAGCCTAACGCTCGCTATAGTGAGGGGCTGACAATACGTTCGGTTTGAATATCTAGAAATAACAAGCCAACATGCAACATGTGACTTGTTTTTTCAGGTTTAGGTATATGACTCAAAAAAACGAGTAATTCCACTGTATAAATAAGTCACGTACCTACCGATGGTATGTTGAAAAGCAGATGTAAAAACATTTTTAAAATTTCATTGTACCCAGTGTTATTTGAGCAATCATAAAAAATCAAATTAAACTACAGTCCGTTTCAAAGAAATAAAACGGACATTTAGAAATATAATATTCTTTCAACAAGGCTTAACTTCTAGTACTTAAATGATCGGATTATTTTCAGTGTCCTTTGATTGTCTTTATAGAATATGCGTCTTCAATTTTTCACGAATAAAATAAGTAAAGCAAACTAATTTATGTTTTTGTTTAACCAAAGTAAACAATATATATACAATAATATAGTTATTGATGTGCTCTTGATATTCGCATACTGACTAAACTTGTCACACAGTTGTTAATTAACGCTAAAAAGTAAGTATGCCACGAGTTACTAAATTTAGATTTCAAGGCTTGCACATATAATCAATATCATGGGATCTTTTCTATGAACGAGTACGTTTTGACCGGTTAGATACAGCTATGCCTATTTCGTCTTATGATCTTTGCGTCTCGGTGAAAAGGTATGGATCCTGGCTCACTTTAATATGAAGTGTATATCTTAATCCTCGGGCGTATCAACACATGTGATTCTGATAAAACTATTATGTAGAACCATAGCTTCTCTATATGAAGTTGCATACAGATAGCCAAGGACGGCGGTGGCCGCTTTGCATCAGGTGGACTGCATATTCGTTTACTATTTCAATCTTATGTACACAAACAAATAAAATTGAGGTGTCTGTGTGTGACTTCAAAATAACATTTTTTTACTCAATGCATATGAAAGTATAATTGTCCGTCCGTCTGTCTGTCTGTTTGGCTGAGATCTTCTAAACAGCTAGACCGATTTTGACAACTTTCATTGGAATGTAGCTGAAGGTCTAAGGCGTAACATAGGCTACTTTAATCTTTGAGAAAAGCATTAGCGCGCGCTCTCTCGGGTGAGCTCGGATATCACTTATGTTTAAATATGTGCGCATTTTTACCTCTTTAACGCGGGTGAAACCGCGGGGATCAGGTAGTAAAATGAATAAATATTCTCACCCGAAATCTTAAATTAAACATGAGTGCTATCTTATAATAGTTTACGACGGGGCTTCAAATCTCAGAAGGGTCTTAATGGTATTACGTGTACTAAAACTGCTAATTTATTTAAGTGCGTAAGTGCTCAGCTATATCTATGGAAACGTGTTGATTAAATATAAGATTAGTATGCTTGTGCTTATACGTATAATGATACCTTTTTCGTTATTTTTTATTTATGAAATGCATGCATGTAATTTAGCTGATGGTAAGTGGCCGCTGCCGTAAATGGACATAACAAGGTATTCAAGTCTAGTAAAAAAGAATCCTACCTAAGGTCCACAACAATTGCTTTGCTACTTTTGAGGACTCATTTGCAATACGTCGTGTATTTCTTACTTAGCATAACCCTTCAAACCAGAACACAGCAGCGCATGACATTGCTGTTATTAGACACAAACTGGTGTGATGGTGGTGCCGTTAGAGTTGAAACACAACTGATTCAATCACTTTTAATCTTACATAATTATATACCCATTACCTATACTTTTATACATATACAGTCCATATAATATTGTTATCAACATGCTCAATAGCCTCAATACTCTCGAACTCGTAAGTTAGCCAATTGAGTGCAGAGTCGAGCGTCTGCATTGATGAAGAACGACAATGCGCCCTGATTGGGGAACATTTGATTTCCTTTGTGCTCCGTCAGAACTGAAACTATTTAACTTTCTCAATAGCTTTGATCTCAAATCGTTCGGCCATTGTCGTTTCTAAGATCTTACTTACAACTTACAACCACTGTTGAAACATAGGTATAGGTATGTAGTATATAAAATTCAAACAAGTTTTAAAGTACATAAACTACGTTTCAATAAATTGGTTTGTTTTATTTAAATGGTAGGGATATGTAAGTGCACATACATCTTTACTACCTACTCGCTGATCCCCGCGGTTTCACCCGCGTTAAAAAGTAAAAAGGAATACTTATTTATCTAAAAATAGGTAACATCCCGCGCTCCCCCGAGGAGGCCGGCATGCGTGTGGCGCGCGCGCTAATGCTTTTTTCGAAAATTAAAGTAGCATATGTTACGTCTTAGACCTTTAGCTATCTGCCAGTGAAAGTCCCGTCAAAATTGGTCCAGCCGTTTAGAAGATTAGCTCAGCCAAACAGAGAGACAGA
>DWPV01001084.1:0-22611 GCA_018251915.1 Urbanus proteus proteus | reverse complement strand
CGTATTGAGAATACTTCGATAGCGTGATTCAGAATACTCGTGGCGCCATCTCTTGACGAGTAGCGGGAAGTCGCCACTAGTGCATTTTTTTATTAACGACTCAGTTTTAAACCAGTGATGAACTGTCATTACGAAGTATGACTGATTTTTAGCCAAATATTTTACATATATTATACCCGTATGTCGTATAAAGCCGTGGTCGTATGGCAAACTAAAAAAATAAATTAACTATGTCATTTGCGCGCCATTTTTAGTCATGTTTACGGAATGTGGAATATAATTTATAATATGCATAACTTGATGGAAGTGGATTTTTGCAGTAATTTCTTGCGTCTCCTCTCATTTCGCGCCATTTTGATTTTAATATCGTAACAGATTACGCATGGAATGGAATTTTTAAAATGTAATCAAGAAAAACTTATGAACGAGAAAAAGAAACGGGGTTTGGCGGTAAATTGTCTGTTGCGCGCCATTTTTTAATTGATTTTAATATTTGACATTACGGACAGAGTTAATTGAATTTTTATCGATTTATTTTTCTTACGAACTAAGAGAGTCCGAGCTCATTTTAGCGGGAAATGTTAGTGTCATCTGTCACATTGTGCACATTTTTTTTAAATATTGTTTATACGGCCTTGGCTTCTCCTCTTTTAGCTCATTTTCATAAGTTATTTTTTCTTTTAAAATTCAAAAGATGGTATAAGGAATGTATTGTAATATGTCGTAATTTAGGGCACACGAAATTAAAATGGATGTATACGTAGAATGTTATAATTGAATAGGGAATTAATGTGATTCCGAGAGAGTAATGTTATTACTCGTTATAATTTCGCAATGGTATTGTTATAATTCGATGTAATCTCGCGAGGGTAATGTTGTTTCTTGGGAATATGGGAATTAATGTAGAACCACGATTGTAATGTGATTACACGACGTAATTTTGCAATGGTACTGTTATGTTATATAATCCCGCGAGGGTAATATTATTTCTTTAGGGAAATAATGCAAGTCCTAATCATTAATTTATTAAAAAAAACGAAAATGTAATATTGTATTATTAATTAATAAAATTCCTGGGAGATAATATTATCGCTTGGGAATATGGTAATTACAGGATTTTATTCCCGTGGGAGCAGGATTGGGAATATGGGAATTTAAATAATTCCCTGGTTTCATATTATTGCTCTGGGATACGATGTTTAGGGGATTAGCGTATATCCGCAATATTAATATTAGGGAATATGGGAATTATAAAAATTCCCAGAGGGTAATATTATTATTACTTGACGTGTTGTGGAAATTAAAGTATTAGAAAGTCGTGTAAGGTTTAAAAAGTATTCGGAATTTGAAATGTATTTCAACATGGCGGCTAAAATTATGTTATGTTGCGGTTTTTGTGCGAAATAGGGTATTTTGCAGATTCTCTAAGACTTGAAGACTTGTTTAAAAAATCTGTGGTATCTCTATGTTTACCAAATGAGTATGGACTTGCTTAAACAATCCCATACCGATGGTTCCCAAGTAAACTATTGTATGTCTAAATTTTACAGGAGAGCAGTTTAAAGATATTTTCAAACTATTAATAAATTGGTTTTTATCTTCACACACCAGACAAATAGATTAAAAACATTATTAAAGGTTAAAAAAAATATAAAAAAAATTGAAGGTGTGGTGAATGAAAATCTTTAAGCTGCTCTCCTGTAAAATTGACTTTTTAGACATACAATAGTTTACTTGGCATCCCTTAATATATAATGTCATAATTTTGAGACAATGCAAGAGCGAAATATATAGGTATCTCATTTTTTATGCTTTTAATATTTCTTCATTGTAAAAAAAATATTCGTTCGGAACATTTGTAGTTCCTTTAAATTTGAAATTAGTTAGTGTATAATGTTTTCTAAGTTATTTGCGACTCACTCAATTCCGCACATTAATTGCGACATAAATAATTGTTTTATAGCATTTACTTCTGGGGATTATTATTATTTATTAAATCCTATAATTAAAATAAATGTGAAAGTCCGTTTATTTGTCTGTTTGATTGTTTGTTTGTAACGCCTTCACGCTTTAACAAATCAACCGATCGTTGTGAAATTTTGCACACACATAGTAACGGGTCTAGAAAAGGACATAGAGTACGTTTCACCCCGAAAAAAACGTACTACTCTTGAGGGATGGAAAAGTAACTTTTATACCTACAACCTACATACTTTTACACCTATGGCCACTCGATAAGATTGAATTGCATTAGAACTACACCTAAAGTATACAAATCTAATATTTAATGCGAGCGAAGCCGCGCGCTAAAACTAGTAGATATATCCTTACAATAAATATCTAAGAAAAATATGTTTACCTTTTACCTCTGAACGTTAATTATTTTCCATTAATATCAGTGTAACTCGTATATCACTATTTGTTAATTATGTGACAGAAAGCACTTCGTTAGGTCATCTCTGTGGAGTGTATTCACGCGTGATCATAGCCAAGCGAGGCGTAAATGATATACCTGACAGCCTTTTCTCCGTTTCAGTTATTTCATTTCATATTTATGTCAGTTTATAGACACTTGCTGTAAACATGAAAATATCATTACATTATTTTTATTTAATTTTTATATGACTGGGTGCCTTCGACTTGTGCATATGATTTTGATATCATAAAGTTTGATATCATGATATCATAAATTTTAGGGCGTTTTCCATAGTAACGCTTATATAGATGGTATACGCTGGTATAGACCAGGCCATATTGGATTTAGGAAGCTGACATTTGAGTGACGGGAAAAGAATACACGAGTGTCTGACGGTGGAAATGGCCACAGCCGGTAATGACAATTAGCACTCTTAGAATGACAACATTAAGCATCGTTATGAAATCCAAAGGTCTATGCAAAAATCGGTTAAGGTTGATTAGTTTAACTTAACTTCTTTAAAACATTGACGACCCCCGTGGCGGAGCGGTTACCATACTGGTCTGACGCGCTGTGGGTCCCGGGTTCGATTCCCGGCCAGACAGATATCTGAATGATGGGTTTAGATTTCTGTTCTGGGTCTGGGTGTTTATGTATTTGTCCTTGTATGTCCATGGCACCCACGACACAGGAGAATATCCTTCTGTTGGGCTATGTGTGTAGAAAGCGTCTTAACTGTCTAACATTTACGAGTCAGGTTTACAAAAGTCATTCAGTCACAAGTTCATTATCTTCAAAACACTTACGGTACGCCATGCCAATAACACAGGGCAATGTGAGGCTTTAATGATTAAATCTTTAATTCAATTATCTTCATTATGCTCTGACGCCGTTTGCGAGGTTTGGTTACAATGTTCATTACTGGCGATGAAGCGACTAACGAGCATATTTTGGGAGATGCAAGTTTTACTGGTATTTAATAAAAAAAAGACATGAATTTTTAAAGAAGGAGTATTTTTCAGTAGCAAAGTTTACAGTTTTCTAATAATTGTATGTGGTCACTGCCGCTCATAGATTGTTATTATATATTATATGCCATACAGAACGGGAGTTTTTAAATCTTCATCTGAAGAGCATTCCTTCCTTCTCTTCTCTAAAACCTATGTATAAATATTATAACGTCTAGACTGATAAGCTTTAACACGTATTAGAGGAATATTTTCCTTTCGATAACAGCTGTTAAGGTAGGCATAAGCCAGCAATGGGTGTAAAAGTGGTGCCTTCGGAGTTCAACCATAATAATAACGATCCATGCAACTGGGTCGAAATATCGGCAATTAAGAAATTGAATCCGGGTATCGTGAGTACCCGTTACATATTATAATGTAATAGTATGACAGGTGTCTTACAGTCATTCCCCATGTTCCACACCGAGCGAGTCGCGTTTAAGGCTTACGTCGGTAATTTGGCCGTAGTCAGACACGCCCGATTTTCGTTTCAATTTCGGTTTATATTCTCTTAAAGCCTTTTGAAAGCATTCACCAGACCTAATGGCATCAGAATGCTAATAGACTATTCAAATCAGTTTTGGAACGCGAATTCGCAGGATTTGGGACGTGAAATAATAAGTGGGTACTTACCTATCGAATTCAAGTGGATGTGCGAGTGACATAATCGAAATTATTATGTCGTTCAGAAAATTATTGTGGAATATATTGATGAAATATTTACATTTGAGGCGAAGGCGTATTTAAGTACGTTGAATGTAATGTAGTAGGTAATTAAAGTTTAATAGGAGTTATAATATTTATTTTTTAAGCAAATACGGGTAATATAGCATAGCAATCTTAATTGAAATACATATGTTTCAAGTATTTTCATGTTTCATACATATTTTATTTTTTAGATGTTTAATAATTGTAATAAATCATATTATACTGATAATTAATCTTCAATACACATTATTTAGAAAAATCACAGCATAAGCAATGATAATCAATCATTGCTTATATTTATGGACGATTATACATATAAATAAATAATTTATGTAAGAATAAGTGAAGTCCATATATCATATATTTAAATAAAAAGAAACAGTTTATTTTCTATAGAAATGACCTTAAACCAAGAAACAAATTATATTAATGGTAAATGAGATACTTGATTATGATCTGTAATCGGTTCAACGATACGAATAATTATGGTAATTTCCCTCAGTCTCTTAAATCTACATAATCAGCGAAAATGATAATAATGTGTTTACTGAACAAAAATCACTGTCTTTATACAATTTAAATTATTTGTTGTAATATATTTTAACTGGAATTATTTATTATTTTAGACTAGTTAGATATCATTTTTTATCAGGATATCAGCTAAAAGATACTTAAAGTTGGAATGTTTTAGCTATAATGGTGTTTAGTTTATTTTATGTAATAATATAACATGTAAGTACATATATGACATTTTAATATTACATATAATTATTGAGATAGTTTAACTTACGATATATCATATGATAAAAAAAAAAAACAAAATACAATTAGGAATGTGGGCGTCCCATATTCACGCAACTAATCTAGGATCGATTTCAGAGGTGACCTGTCCAATTTAGAGTTTGGTTCAGATGTTCAAAGACATATGACGTAACATCAGTCGACAGTCCACTACTTTCATTACATAAAAATTACTTTCCGCTTCAACGCAACCAGGTAACTGCCTAAATTCGGTAGAATTGCGTGGGAGAGTAAATATTGTTTTTGTTGAGAGCTTTGCATTGTCACTCACTATAAATTCAACGCCTGAATTGGAAAGTTGGGAGGGGCCCGATCACGAAAATAGAATGTTAGGGTGAATATTTATAACACAACGTAAGGTTTGGTGATTTTTTTCAGATAAAGATTTGGAAAGAGCTTATTTTGAGATTTGTGTTTTGATAAATAAATTAGTTGTTAGATGAATTTAACCAATACAATAATGATACTAGCTTGTAGACACTTCTCATGAGAAGGGTCAAAGTTTATGTTCTAAGAAGAAATTTGGTTGGTGAACACTATGTAATTATGTTAGAACTTAGGTGAAGATTTCCAAGCTCGTAGATTTCTTGATGTTGTGCTTTATGGTTACAGTAGGGAATAATTTATTGTTAATACGCACAGCTCTGCGTGGGATGTTACAAAGTGGCCAAGTGTATCAAATTCTATGTGCATACATTATCTGATACCGACTTGTAATAATATTAATATAATAATAATATATCTTGTTATTTAATCGTGTGTTTGCACCATCTTACAGTTTTGAATAAAATATTGAGTTATAATTCTATTTAATATATTTCAGTTTGCTAGTGTTCTACTATAGAAAACAGTGGTTGCGTTGTATTTTTAAGTGAAAAATATCGTATAATAACATGTAAATAAAACTATCAAATGAGTGTACAAGGCCCTTAAGTAGCGACGGAGGGTATTGTATCGTTTGGGTTGCCTTTAAGTGGATCAGCAAGTATTTGTACTGCAAATTAAAGGTTATATTTATTTCGTAATAGTTATTCATTTACGACTTAGTTTAAATTGATAAATAATATTTGGTTAACAAGGTCTGTCATTGATATAAAAATCTTTAAAGGTTTTGTAGGAACTAGGTTTTAAGAAGAATTTACGCTACAGTCCACGCATCCTAAGGACTTCTTCATAGACTATTCATACGTTTCAAAGCATTAAGTTGAACTTAGTCATTTGAATTTCTCATCATATTTTCCTTCTTTCATTGTGCCAAATATTATGTTTGAAATTTGAAAAAAAGTTTTTACACAATTAACTTTGAAAATAAACCTTTTGAATTTATTATCCTGATGGCGTAACTGAACCGTAAACTTGGTGAATTTATTACCCATTATACATTATTAATTAACAACTACAATGTAGTACACGAAAACATTCACCGCGAAATATATTATCGCAATGAACATTGCGTTTTAGTGTAATTACAAAGTAGTGATGAGGTCGAAACACCGCAAACACCGTGCTAATTAATTGCTTATTACCTCAATCAGTTTATGTAACACGAGCAAATGGAGTTTCTAAATCATGTTAAGTGTACCAAACACGTATATATAATATACAGGGTGAATTTTTCAAGTTAAGTGGCCACTGCCGCCCATGGACATCCCCAGATTAGATCAAGATCCTACCAGAGGTTGACTACGGATGCGTTGCTACTCCTGAGGCCTCGGATAAGTGTGTCTCCCCTACTACACCCTTCAGACCATAATATAGCAGTGCTTAACACTGCTGTTATAAGTCAGAAATAGATGTGGCGGCGGTGCCGCCAGAGTCGAACTAAATAGAGTTCTACCACCTTCAATATACATACCCTAAATAAGATAGCTATTAGTCAGTTATTACAAACAATTAAGATTTTGGAAGACGGAACCCTTCAAAATACGAGAGGAAACTGTATCAGCAATTTTTACGGTTTAAATTTTTATTGAATTAATGGGTTCTGGAGGCCAGGAGTGTGTCGTCGTCAACACATTATTGTCCCACTACTAGGCACGGGGCTTCTCTCAAAATGAGGAAGGATGCAGACCATAGCTGTTCGTGCTGGCCAAGTGCGAATTGGTAGTAAGAATGTGTAGTGGGGCCGTTATGAGAGACGTCAACATAGTGCTTAGGGACACCAATGTATTTGTGTTCAATCTTCAACATTGATTTTTATTTTATTTTCGTTCGACCACAGAGTTATTTTTTGGCAAAAGCGATTATTTAATATAAGGTGAGCTGCACAAATCTGCTGTTTCTACTATATAAACATCTTTAAAATAAAATATAATTTTACGAATAATTGCTGCCAAGGGAAAACTTTTAAATTGAATAATAATATCGCTTATATTTTAAATGTTCAGATGAATTAAAGACTATACACATTATTTACTCACTGACAGAAGTTCCCATTAAGTTTTGCCCGCTCGTAGCCTATAGCTACGAGGCGTAGCGTTTCGTAGAGTTCATAAAAGCCAGTTCGTAGCCCGTAGCCTCAGTAAGCGAGCAGCTTTCCCACTGAAAGCACGTCGCGGTCCGGGTGTTAGCCCACGTACGTAAATAGTATGTGATCATAAGTATGAAACGTGTTTCTAGTTTTCTTGGGCTACTACTGATAACAAGGTACTTTATACTTATATGAATTAGAGTTTTTAGAAATTATTTTACAAGTTTTGTTTATTTTTACTTTGTTTTGTTTGTTTTTTTTATCATCTTAAAATAAGTTTTTGTTTTTATTGATAATTGTTTTAATTTTACTAATTTACAGTTATTGAACTTTATTCATATAGACTTTTAAATGATAAATTATAACGATTATAAAATTATCGAATTACATTAGCGAGTTGATTCGATAACTAATGTATTTTTTTCAAAAGTTTTGATTGCGCGAAAGCTGTAAGTCCTTTTAAAAAATTGCGAAATTACTCATCATTATAAATAAAAAACATAAACATCAAACAAATATCAACATCGATAAAAAATATAATATCTTTTCTTTAAAAGACATTTAGCTATTTCTTTATATTTACATTACATAGGATACTATGTACTTTTAATTTTTTCTAAAAATATTTTTATATTAACTTATATGCATAAAAAGGTACTGAAGTAAGTATGAATATGATAGTATCCATAAAATATGACAATAATAATGCCATAGAGCATAATGTGGTTTTGATTAATGTATGCGGCCACTGTAGACTCTATCAAATATTCAATCCAATTTATACAAAGTGTATTTTATCAAGTTTTTAACACAATGAAAATAATGTTTACATTGTGCTTCCTATGTATTATGGTGTGTTTTTAATAATATTATCATTAATCTTAGGAACAAGTAATTTTAAATGACATAATATTATTTATTTAATGACATTGTCAATTATATGCAAAAGCACTCAATGTGGTCTACATTGAGTGCTTTTGCATATACTTTACTGGATAGCAAGATACAAAAACCTGAAAGAACTGCTTAGAACAACTGTTCTATATAGATTTGGTTACACATACTTATGGGCAGTAGTAACCATTTACCATTGTATACTCGTTTACTATTTCAAACTTATAAAAACTCCACTTCAATTTAAAAAAATGTTAGTCACTCACAATTTATTATAAAAGTTTGTGAACGTCTGGAACAAGCATATTCAATTGAAAATAATAAGTTAGAATTTAATTACTCTAACAGACGAAGAACAGATTAATTTACTGGAACATCGAGTGCGGTTAACCATTGTCGGTTTAAATTAGCACGAACGAGAATCACTTCTCAACAGACAGTATTAATATTTAGATTTCGATAGCAGTGATGTAAGAAATGACAAAACATTGACAGTTTAATATTTATATGTTAGTTTTATTAAGCTCAGTCCGTTTTCAAAGTTATGTTCGTATTAGAAGTTGTAAACGGTGAACAAAAACATACTACTTAATTTCCTTAGAATTACCTGATAAAAGTTTCTTAAAGGTACGTACATGCATAGTGGATATAAATATGATCTGTAAATGATGCCATTTAAGATTATAAAATTATACACAACACTACTTCTAACTCAAATTACTAACTATGCAAAGAAATATATCAATCAAGTTATAATACTTTACTTTATGTTATAGTTATTCATTATTTATTAAAAAGCTACACATTTATTATAATAAAAAAATATCTTCTAAACTTTCCGTGTGAGGCAAGGCACTCAAAAAGGTAATGTCACGTTCCTTGCTACATATAAAGCAAGAGTAAGCAAATGAGGATTGTTATTTATCGATCCATTGATTAATATTCCTATATGTAACTAATTGTTCACTCAACTGTAGTCATGTTCATTGTTCGCTACATTACCCATACAATCACGCGTCTAGAGTTATACACAACTTGTCCTTGGATCAAATCTTTTGAATATTCGACGTTATTATCATACATTGGCAACACGCTTCGCATAGTTTTCGTCAGGAAGTATTTTGATTTCAATTCCTAATAAGACATATCAGGGATCATTTATTTAAAGGTGGTTCGACTCAGGCGGCACCACCTCCACCTCTTTCTGCCTTATAACAGCAGTGTTAAGCAGTGCTGTGTTCTGGTTGGAAGGGTGTGGTAAGGACATACTTATCTGAAGCGTTTCAATTTAGTCCTCAGGGGTAGCAATGATTCTGTAACAGACCTTAGGTATGACTGTGTTCTTATCTGGGGTTGATTACAGTGCCCATGATAGGCAGTGGCTACCTTCCCTTAGGTGGGTGGTTTCCATCCAAGAATATAAATGATGAATTATTTAGATTATTAAAAATAAAAGTAATTCTTCCACATTAGTACAATATTTTATTCCTTTCGCCACTACATCAATAATAATAATTCTAATGTCAAACTCCATTAGAGAACTACCTACTACACTTTCTTTTCTAATTTACAAATTGCTTCCAAACTACCAGTCAATCATTTAATATAACAAAGAGGTTCATTGTCAAAACATTAACTTAACTATTTCTAACAAGATATATCGTGTGTTTAAGTTTTGTATATTCGCCTTTATATTCGTAGAGAAAACAAAACATGAAATTTAAAGTAGGACTAATGTTTCACGTTTTATAATAGGCGGTTTACACTCCCACATAACTCGAGCGTATAATTATACCGTAGCGTGTAATTATATGTGCATAGCGTGTAATTGTAGATATTCTGTAATTGCAACCTATTAAGTTTCAAAAGTAACTAATAATTTAGTTTACTTATATGCCTAACACATTATCGCCATCATTCAGGATCGACTGACAGAGAATGCCATTAAGTTCACCACCATAGACATTAATTTCACCATTGTAACCCTTAGTTTAAGTTCCTAAATAATAAATAAAACTAGCTTTTACATCGTTATTGTCCAGTTTTTCTAAAATCTAGTGGGAAGCTTTTGAAAAGATGCTAAATTAGTTATTTAATTTATGATGACGTCATTTACCCTGTGACGTCAAGGTGTCTCCTTGCAAATTTGTATGAAAATGAGGCTGTCCTAATTACCAGGCATGTTTACATTGCCAGATTGTTAAAAGGTCATATTTTTCGGCAGTATAATAGTGATAGAATAGTAGTTTGTAATCAGACCTCTTAATAGAAAGGTCTAAAGTCAAATCAGTTACGTAAAATGGATTTTCCGAAGTTATTTGTGATATATTATAAAATTATTATTATTCAGTTTTAAGTTATGTGAAGGAAATAAATACAGCCTTACAACAAACAACTTATACACACGAAAGCTTCTTAGTTTCTTAAAGGCGTGTGAAGTTGTTACTAATCCACACTCCAGCGTAGCAAATATGGCGACTCTGGGTGGCGACTGGCTCCTATCTATAATTGTGTTATAAAAATGGCTTGACGATGATATATTTTTTCTCTGTATTGTTTACACGTATTCACACGTCCCCCATCACCTCCGAAAAGTATGCGTTAATGATTACTATATAATTATAATAATTTAGCAATGACCAGTCAAAGTTAATATCAATTCTAACTAGTAACAATTTTACTGCTTTAGTTCGATGTAAAACCTGGCACTGGAAAAAAATAAAATATACTTGCTTTGAATTTAATCGAAATATTTATGTAAAAACAGACATAATAGGCTAACTAGATGATCCCCGCGGTTTCACCTGCGTTTGAAAAGTAAATCAATAAATATGTCGCGAGATTGACACGGCGATAAAATAAAATAAAAGTATCCCATGGGAACCACACATTTTTCCGGGATAAAAAGTAGCCTATATGTTATTCCAGACTAATGTCTATGTCTGCAACAAATTTCATCCAAATCCATTTAGCCGTTCTTAAGTTATAGAGTAACAAACATCCATCCATCCATCCATCCTCACAAACGTCTGGTTCGTCTGAACATCTGTAATCATACGATAGAACAGAGGCTCTACGTGAAGACAATCACAAATATGTTGCCACTCATAAGTAGGCATACCTAATTATGTATGTAACTCCGCAAAATATATAAATAATAACGTATTTGTTTGCAGATGAAAGCGTGGACTGCACACGATCAAGACACTACCTTGTCATGTTGCCGAACCCTACATGTGAAACATGCAGCATACGCTAGCGCCCTCTACACATTGGTAAGTTAATTATACCTATTATATAAATAAGTACGTTTCGTTATGGTTATCTCAGACCTCCTCTCCCTTTCCTCTCACCTCTCAGGATTTTCTCTAAACGTTAACGAAAATTCTGAGAGGTTTGGACTCATATTTAAAAATACAAATAAATTTATTATTTATGCTTACCAATAAATCTGAGAAATTGTAGGTATAATATTTTAAATGTTTGTGTAGTCTATCAAATTCTAGTGGTATCTACCCTAACATTGTCTTTTTTATATACGTACGTACATATTTCTTTAAGGTTTTTTGTAAAAAGATCTTGTTGAAAATTATTTACGAGAAATCCGAAACATTTCTGTTTCTGCTTCAACACTTGAAACATCTAAATATCTTTACAAAAATCTCACTTACATTCTTATAGTTATCTTTATTTAAAATACTCGAAGTGAAAATGTAAGGTTGTATTACTAAGAAGATGAAAATACTCTGAAGTGTACTCGTAAGGCTGTTACTACTTTAGTGGCTCGAATTAGTCTCAAGGCCTGAGGCTTAAATCTCAGTTAAGGACCAGATTTTCTCAAGTTAACGGCGAAAGAAAATAATTATCACTAGCTTGAATGCCGAAAAAAATATCTTAAAGTAATCTACTCATAAGATTTTATGATAAAAATCTCAGATAAATAAAGTAGGTAGATTCATCATTTCTAACAAAAAATGAAGCCATTTTTGAAGTGGTCGGGTTATAAAAGTGATTATGTGTGCGTAAATAAACTAAAGGTACTGACAAGAAACTAAGCTAGTTTTGTGTAGGTGTGTGCGTATAAATACATGAAAGCAGCGTAGTTTTTTTGGCTTCACTCAAATACAAGGCGGTGAGTAATCTACCTATTTCATTTATCTGAGATAAAAATATATAACATAGAAACTTTCAAAGGTTACATTTCTTTCATTTTCTAAAAAAAACATTATAAGAATTATGTACTAATACTCTACTCGTATACGCTGTTACAAATCTTTCCGTGCAAAATTCTCCTGCGGAAATACATTATAGCAGCAGAGCTCGTGATGTGGTGTTCCGGTTTGAAGGGTGTGATAACGTAAATACGTGGAGTGTGTGGCATATTCTGTATACTGCTTACAATGTAACATTACTTGAGCGTGCAAGTGATGTAAGGAAGTAATAGTGTACGGTATGTACAAATGAATAAAATTGAAGTGTCTGTTTGTGATTTCAAATTATTTACTCATTGCATATGAAAGTATAGATGATGCCTATAACGAAATTGCAAAGAAAAATATTTTTGTCTTTCTGTCCGTTTGGCTGTGGTAATCTTAAACGGCTGGAGCGATTTTGAAGGGACTTTCACTGGAAAATAGCTGAAGGTCTAAGGCGTACCATAGGCTACTTTAATTTTGAAGAAAAGCATTAGCGCGCCATCCGTCGCGGGATGTCGGGGTGTTACCTGTGTTTAGATATGTATTGGTTTTTACTTTTTAAACGCGAGTGAAACCGCGGCGATCAGCTAGTTATGCATATTTCTTACAATGTTACACATTGTAACCAAAATTTCTTAGTGAAATATGAAATTAAAGAAGCGATAACATTAAATGCAATGGCCTTGTGCTTGATATCTAATCTACTAAAGCTAGAACCATGAAGTTTGGACAAAAGGGTAACTTTATGACATGTAATTGTATATGTATATGTACATACTCACTAAGAAAGAATTTTTAATATTACACTTCTAAGGCGAAGTCTGCATATACGAAGTCGTGGGCAATACCTTTTTTAGTGCTCGCTTTAGTGTTTTAGGTCACAAATGTATATATTTTAATTTTTAAGCAGCAGAACCCATCCATACGTGTATTTTCAAACTAACAAAAACACTCGAAAAACACAAACTTTCTACGACAAACGACAGACGAAACCTTAACAACAATTTAGATTCCTTATGTAGGTAACAATTTCCCACACGCTAAATACCTACGGGTGGTTTATCCTTTCTTCGTAACTTTTATGGAGTACATAATTACACATTTGAGGTGAAATTTTAAGGGTTTAGCTTGAGCTACGGAATCCTAAAACTGTCGAAATGAACTTGCCAAATATTTACTAGTTTCCGACGAGTTCGTTTCAAAACTTTATCTGCAGTTCAATTTTTCAGTTTTCAGCATCATTTGTCACAATTTCAACTTTTAGTTTCTGTTCACTTTATCTTCATTCAGACTATCTCTATTGTGATTTATTAGGTTTCTAATAGTTAGGTTTCAGAATTTAAATTTTATTTACAATAGACGTTGAATTATGAATTTACGTAGAATTATTCTTGATTAAAATACGTTTAGTTAGTTATTTTCGTAAAAATGTGGGGATGTTTATTATTCGATAATAATTTTATCTATTATTCTACAACACTGAAGGCAAATATGTCAAGGAAACCTATTTATAGGAAACAGTAAAGGCGTGACCAACAAGCATGCTATGTACCCGATCGTAAGTGGTCACCGCCCATGGACATCTGTAATCAACCGTGTCTTAATTGAGGTTGGTCACGGATGCGTTTCGAGGACTTGTTGAGGTTTAATAATTATGGACCGTCTCGGATACGTATGTCTTCCTCACCACACCCTATAAACCATAACACAGCAGCACTAATATTATTAGGCATATATGCTTATTGAAGTGGTGCTCCCGTAGTAGAAACGTAAAGGCTGTGACTTACATCGTATTTTGTAAATTTGTCAATTTCTTCAGAAGAAGATTAGAAAATTCATTCCTCCACACAATAAACCTAGTAAACTAATAGCTCTAACATAGAACCTATCTTTACACATTAAGTTTAAAGTTAAAACGGAATGTTACATTAAGTTAAACTACTGTTTCCTCTGTTGTGTAACTTGCGCCATAATTCACGTTGTCTAGACGACTGTGTCTTCATTAACAGTCTCTGTTTTATCCTTACTCTAATGCAATTCTTGGCGTGAGTGTAACTTAGTTAACGTTATGCTTAGTACCTTGTTTTATGTTATATATAAGTAACTGAGAACATGTTTTCTTCTATATGCATCTATGCATTCGTTGAGTTTTATTAAACAGATGTGTTTTTCATTGTTAATAAATATTTATCTATTTATTCATTGATGTAGTATCTAACAGTTAAGAACGGATGTTTCTTTTTAATTGAGAAGGGCATGAGAGAATAGTTCGAATAACAATTAGTTCTAAACGGTTAAGTGTATAAGACAATACCATACTAATAACAATAACTAATACCATAACAAAAAATATAAATCGATGGTTATCTATAAGATAACATATTAAATTACATAAATAATAATAGGTACCTACATATTTTCTATTAAATTAATAAAAATAAAGTCTTTTTAAAACTAAACTCTACAATTAGAAAGAACCTACGTATGTACCTTTTAGGTATCTACTAAAACTTCCCATTTCCGACAACTCACGCCTACAAAGTAGCTGTTCCAAGTCGTTTGTAATAAGAACGCACATAACTTCGAAAAATCAGCCAAGCGTGTCTGAGAATTGATATAAATGATGAGGGTTGATCAGTAGTTATGAGGGTATGCAACACGACAGAATCCTGAGGACTAATGCAGGCTTTAGTCGCTCGCGTTGTGGACCGATCACCATATCTTGTTAATGTGGGTACAGAAGATTCTGGGTAAAAAAGTTCACCTTTAAATGAAGAAAATAATTTAAATTATTTTAATTTTTATTAATTTTAATTTAAAAAAATTATTTCTGCCTTATAACAGCAGTGTAACGCTGCCGTGTTCTGGTCTGTAGGGTGTGGTTAGGGACACATACTTATCCGAGGCGTTCCAACTTAGTCCTCAGGGGTAGCTACGCATCTGTGGTCAACCTCAGGTAGGTCTGTGATCTTATCTGGGGTTGATTACAGATATCCATGGGCGGCAATGGCCACTTACCATCAGGTGGACTGCATGCTCGTTTGCTACTTCCATTGTATTTAAAAAAATTGAGATTTCGGTCGACCTCAGAAAAGATAGAAATTCTACCTGAGATCAATTACAGGTGCGTTGCTACCCCTGAGGACTTAGTTGGAACGCCTCGGATTGGTATGTCTCCGTTACAATATCTGAAGGATGTGAACCAGAACATAGCAAAGCACAGCTGTTATAAGCCAGGAATAAGTGTAGCGATGGTGCCACCGGAGTCGAACCATAAAGTGCTTTACCACCATTTTAAATTCTAAATTCGTTTTAAGGTCTGAGTGTATACTCATGTTTGTGCTACTACCAACCTGACAACGCAGGAAACACCACATCCTGATATTACGAGCAAGTTTTTCTAGTCAGTCTTGATAGGTATGTAAGCCTGGTTCTAATCTTCCAACTAAATTTTATCTATTTCAACTAAATTAAGCGTGCCCAATATACTACATAATATACTATTTGTACAATAATGTTACGTAGTATGGTTGTTGCATTGTCAATTGTCTGTTTGTGCCCGCGTCATTGTCATCAGATCAGGTCAATATTGTGTTATTCCATTGTTATACAACAAGGAAACAATATAAATCATATAGCTTAATCTATTTAGCCACATTTCCAGTAATAAAACAAGCTTTACGCCAAATAACTTTTGAGCCGCAAGTTAACAATTTAATATCCAGAGCACACAGTTGCCGCCGGGAGTTCCTCACTAGTTCGTTAAATTTTAAGCCGGAAAACTCGTATAGTTGCATGCTATGCTTCCGTAGAGATTTAAACACTATTTGAAATTATATTCGAGTTATAAAACGTGACGAAAATTTGG
This sequence comes from Urbanus proteus proteus, assembly GCA_018251915.1. NCBI lineage: Eukaryota > Metazoa > Arthropoda > Insecta > Lepidoptera > Hesperiidae > Urbanus > Urbanus proteus. The sequence goes on along the minus strand of DWPV01001084.1, from coordinate 6,251 downwards.
ATTTAGTTAGTGCTATTCTAGTATCTCACTGGAGTTTCAAAGTTCTAATTCTAGAGGTTTGCTTTTATAGAAATAGCATTTTCATTGTAAAATATCACACTGTTTAGTAAGAGATGAAAAATACTTACCTACTTATTGTAATAAAACAAATACATCTAAAAATGGCTGTAGGTTCCGGGTTCGATTCTCTGCCAGTTAGAAATCTGTGTCTGGGAGCTTGTAAATTCGTCTATAGGCTATGTGCCCATAGTATACACGGCAAAAAAACCCGACTCCTTTTTTTCTCCAAAAATATACATGATGTTTAAAAAAAGGAAAATTCAAGTTTATTATAATATTCTCAAGTTCAAGCGTTATTGTAATATTCTCCGTTGATCCAATATCCTCGTTCTAATAATGAAGAACCGAAAGGTTACGAGTAAGATTATATTCACGGATATATGAGGAAAAATATGGTCGCATTAATACACTAATTGAGAAGGCTGTGATGGTTCTCGTATGATGAGAATGGAAGGAAATATTTAGCTATCATTACCGACAGATTACTTTCGGTAGTTCCGTATTTCCTGTCGGGTCAATAGCCTTCTGTCCATTCATATGACAGGAAATAATATTACTTCACTCAAAGGAAAGTTTGATGAAAGATACGGTATTTATTTCTGTACATAATAGATTCGTAATATCATTATTTATTCATTTGTTTTGTTCAAGCTTTTCATTGGTATGTAGGTGTACAATGGACTCGATACGTAAAGTAAATATTATCGATCAACAAATCTACATGAATTAACATTAATATATACTATTATATACATATTACATACATATTATAACAATACTGGTTTATGACATACTTCAGATGTAAAAACTAGTTTTTCGGTTTTCAGACGCTACATTAAAAAAAATATATAGTCTGTATCACAATAACAATTGAGACGAATCCAACGACATCCCGTACGTTAAAAACCGCCAAGCCGTTTGGGCTGTAAGGCGTGTCAAAGAAATGGACAAACACACATACATACATAAATACATACGCTCGAATAACATTACCCTCCTTCTGACGCAATCAATATCAAAAGTTATATAAAGGTATCATTTTATAACATTGTTAGACAAAAAGGTAGTACCAAGTTTGTAGCTTGAATAGTTTTTGCACAACTTTGGTTTTAATCAAGCTACTGTTTTTGCTTCAGTTTATACGACATGAATATACTCTATGGATTTACATATTATGAACAATGCCAACTAAGTCTTTGAAAAGCAAGAAACCCATGAGCGAAAGATTAATATATTCATTGTTACTACGACGAAATAATTAAAGAAAGAAAACTATGAAGTATTGTCGTTTCTCATTAAAAACCTTTCGAAGCTTGAACCTTACAATGCAGCCCCTTATGGGAAGCTAAGCGTTATTTTTCTTTGTTGGTACTCAGTAAACTTACTGCATGCTTAAAGCTCCTTAACGGGCTTTTATAAGTATGTTTTGATATACTTATTCCTTTGTTCGTCTTTTCTTGAATTATTTTATGTAAGTTTTTATATACAAGTTAGTTACTTGTTGAGTTGTCCAATGTCAACTACATTGGACTTAGTGATTAATATTGCAATAATAATATTTAAATAGTATAAAATAAAGTCGTCTAACGCTGTCTATCTCTATGTATGCTTAGATGTTTAAAAGTTCGCAACGGATTTTCTCTACGGATCTATCTGGTCGGGGATCGAACCCGGGACCCACAGCGTGTCAGACCGGTATGATTATACCGGTAGCAGCGCTTAACGTTAGTAATGTAATTAACGTAAGTTTAATGTTTTACTTGCAAGCTGTTAGTGTGACAAATAAATAAACACGGATATTATAGGATAGTAACAGGATTAAACATAATGATTAATACGTTTAGTCAAAATATCTAATGTAAGCTGTTGAAGAGTTCGTAAAGTGACCCTAATATGGGGATTAAACTTTACGACGTCATTATATGTACATAACGACACAGATTATAATGTAGTTGTAGGTAGATTAGTGCCGGGTAGTTCACCGACCCTTCTAGAAGAGGGATATTAATTATTGTTATTAAACACTGGTCTGCAACAAAACCCTCATTTATATGAAAATATGATGAATAGGAGGAATTGGACCTCATAAAATCAGATATGCTTTCCATTTTTTGCAATCACGTATAGGTTTTTAACGATTTTTTAATAGCTCTATATTCTGTATTTTTTGGTTGTCGTTTTCGCTCTTTTGATGTGTAAATGATCTGCATAATGGTTTTCTAATTAAAAACAAACGCTTATGTTAGTGTGAAAGACGTGTGCATGACGGCTTTTCATTTCCAGACCTGTTCCATACCACAAACATAACAAAGAGCTTTGTACGGAAACATTAGCTCGTTTACCGGTCACTCGTTGGTAAAATCCGTCCGCCATAGTTATCGTGACGCTTGGCTTTTCATGTTCCGTTTTTATAGTGTGTGTTTTCAGTTCACTAGACCTCTACAAGCACTTTTAGCTTTTAGTGGAAAAAACCCGCTATTACTGAGTTAGAATAACCAAATACTCGTAGTAGTAATAGTGCATTTTAATATGATGGAAGTAGAAAACTAGCATGCAGTCCACCCGATGGTAAGTGGCCACTGCCGACATCTGTAAACAATCTCAGATAACATCACAGTCCTATCTGAGGTCGGCTAAAGGTGCGTTGCTACCCCTGCGGACTAAGTTAGAACGTTTCATACCAAAATGATTCCTTTACCACACAACTATTTCTAGCTACATTAAGTGCATTGAAAAATGTAATGTTTTCACATAATTAAAAAAAGTCACTTGTATTAGCTTGAAAGATGTGTGCCAGACGGCTTCTCATTTCCAGACCTGTTCCGTATCACAAACATTACAAAGAGCTTTGTACGAAAACATTAGCTTGCTTACCGGTCACTCGTTGGTAAAATTCCTCCGCATCGTCGGTTAGTGACGTCTGGCGTTTCATGTTTTCATATTGTTACTTTTTTATACTTTGTATTTTTAGCTCCATCGACCGCTAGTTTTAGTTTGTTGTAGAAAAATCAGACTGTTTGTCAGTTAGATAAACCAAAAACATCACTATCACCCAGACCCAGAATATAAATTTAAACTCATCATTTTGGTGTAGTTCGGGACCGTAATAGAGCTACGGTATCCCCGGCCTGTCGCAAGAGGTGACTAAAAGGTAGCTCTCAGCGTTTTGTGCGGCTAGAGTGGGAGCACGAACCGTCCATTCAGCGATCTCGAGAAGAACGGCGGTATGTAGTCGCGTACCGTTGTAAATACCTTTTTATGTTGACGAGGGGGAAACCTTCAAAAGGTATCCGGTACCTTGGGAGCGACGCCGGGTTATGTGAGATTTTTACTGCACTGAAACCCCTCGGGTGGCCGTCCTCAGCGCTATGTAGAGGAGTCCAGGAACTTTTACAGATTATCGCTGAAGTCCTCCGAGAGCGATGCCCCTTTCGGGCTCAGCCTCGTTGAGCATCTGCTCACCCCGCACCTGCGGGTGTCTATGACGATATACTACCACACATACCGCCGTCCTTCCCGGGGTCGCTGGATGGACGGTTCGAGTTCCCACTTTAGCCGCCCGCAACACTGAAAGCCCCCTTTAATTTGCTTCTTACGACCGTCGTAAATTCCTGTAGGTGTTAGTTAAGCATCTTTCCCGAGACGTCATGTATCTTTTGAAGGTTTCGTCAACAACAAAAATGGCCACTTTGTTACCTGGTTCGAACCTGGACCCTCGTTACGACAGTATAGTGTAGTGGCCGTCGATATACCAATAATACCCGTATATCTAACTTTCGACCACAATTTAATAGTCATAATTCAAATCCCGTTAGAGGGCGATATTCGTTGTAATATCCATTAAGTTGTCGTATCCTAGTCATTTATTATGGTCCCGATATATTATTCCCAATAGATTTATAGATTCCAATAGATAACAAACGACAAAGGTAATGAAAATATATTAGTTTGCTAAAATATTGCTTATTGTATTTCTGTTAGTAATCTGCGATTTGACTAGGAGCGTAAAGCAGAAAGGTTTTTATAACATTAAATTGCAACTTGATAGTTAGTGGTCACTACCGCCCATGGACATCTATCACCAACTTCATATTTAATAGTGTCTATTTAAAGTCAAAATATTTTATATGACTCAAGTAAAACGAGCATACAGTCAATTCATAGTTTAGTGGTCACTACCACCCATGTACTTCCGTAAACAATTTCATATAAATTTCTATTTAAACTCAATTACATAATTATGCGGCTTCTCTTAAGAACTAAGATGGTCGAATCATATAGAAGTAAGTCGATAACCACCGAAGTACTAGAATTAGGTGTGAGTGGTAGGTACCTCTCCAGTCGAACCCGTTTGAAGTATTTTTTAATAATGAACAATTATAAGAATTTCAAAAGATATTTATTATTTTCAATATTTTAGTTCACTTTTTTGTAAGTACACGATTTTTGAGTTGCTCCTGTTACTACCGTTTTTATGTCCCACTACTGGATTTAAGAGATGTTTGCGTACACACGTCTGTACGTACGCAAATGTATGTTATACATAGTAGGTCACTACTACAATGTACTTTAATTATTCTTTGATAATACCACCCGTATGTTATTGCGGTGTCCATTCCCAATTTATTCATGAACGGCTTATATACCTATCTAAATGTGTTGTGTGAACATGTCATTAACTTTCATTAATGTGTACATTTAAGTGTTAATAAACTGCAAATGAAATCGTTTATTAATAGCACAATGTACGAGTAGATATATTGGCAACTGATGTTTGCTGATTAAACAAAATTAGTAGTTTATATTAATAACTTATTTTTGAATTGACAAGTATAGGTGAATCACTATCACTACATACTATGTAGTACATAGCATAAAACAAACTCGGTTTCCGCTGTCTGTCCTATGTAAGCTAAGTATGCTTAGATCTTTAAAACTACGCAACGGTTTTGTATGCCTTTTTTTAATAGAGTGATTCAAGAGGAAGGTTTATGTTTAATTTAAGGAGTGCAAATCCGCGGGCAAAAGCATAATTAACATAATTAGCATCATCAGCGATTTTATTTATTATTTATTAATACACATGAAAAGTATCCACATCCATTTGATACTAAATAATTTAGTGGGTATCATTATAATAAAATCTCTCTTCGTGTAATTATGAGGGTCTCGAATTCATTATATTGCGTACACAAATGCGATTTTTTTGTAGATATGAATTTGAATTATTTACATGAGTATGAACTTTTACTTGTCCTGAGTATGTGCATATAATCTAGTTATAGTAGTATTATATAGGTACCTATTCATATCGCTTTCGGGCAACAACTAGAATCAAAGACCAAGTTAAGTTGCGGAAACAATCGGCAAAGTTTTGCGCGTGACGCTCATAAATCTAACGAGTGAGCGTACCGCACATGAATTTCAATCTTAAACCAGATATATCTGATATCTCGTTTGTCTTGGGACGTGATTAGTGAATGGAATGGTAGTAATGCTATCGCTATACAAACAAAATCTGAATAATTGAATTGTTAAGAGTTGGTATTCGGGCTTAAAGGGTGTTAATGAGATATATTATAATTTATTTATACTTGACGTTTTAAGTTGGTCTTTAGAAATGGTAGCGCATCTCTAACCCTATCCTATTTGAGCGTAAACCTATCTGAGTACCAACACAATTAGGGTATCAATCGTCTGTAAATCATTAAAACGATTCGTTATATTTAATCAACTTCAAAAACGGAGTTTCTGTATTCACCCCCTATGAATGTTTATATGCGATTTTCTCAAAAACTACTATATACTATGTATTTCTTTTATTATTATACAACATGGCCGTTACAGCATGCACAATATCACGGACCGAATCAAAAAGACAAAAAGTCAGGTCCAATCACCTAAGTTCCGATTCGATGCTATAAATTTATTAGACGTGCACAGCGCACCGTGAATATGAAATTGACAGAATTGGGACAAACAAAGTTTGACATTTGTTTTCTAAAAATATTTTTAGGTATACAGTAGTATAAAAAACTTTATATTATCAAATGTAAGAAAATTTGTTTCACTATTGTATGAATTTTAGGTCGCTGGTTCGATCCGGAGTTAATGTCGAAACTCTTGCGAATCAGTGCCTATAGTGTAGGTGAAAAACAATATATAAATACCTCGAATCTTCCGTGCAATCC
>DWPV01001083.1:0-22614 GCA_018251915.1 Urbanus proteus proteus | reverse complement strand
GTTAACACGCCGGACCGCTAATCCGAGGGTCCTGGGTTCGATTCCCAGCGAGGCGGAAATTTGAATAATGAGTTTAATTTTCCGTTCTTGGTCTGGGTGTGTGTCCTTGTCTTGTGTGTTGTCCATGGCACTCACGAAACAGGAGAAAATCCTACTGTGGGGCTATGAGTGTGAAGCGTTATTTTTTTTATTTATTTATTTAAAGATATAAGACGACAAGTCGACACACTCTCATTCACTTGTTTAAAATTCCACTCCCGTGCACAACGAATGAACGTAACAAAACTTTTGGACTTAAACGTAGCTAAATAAAATCCCCGTCCTCTATTTTTGGACTTAAACGCCGATAAATAAAGGCCCGTCCCACCTTTATTAAAATTTAAGTCCGGATCTCGAATGATTGAATGGAACGCGCCCTGTTATTTGACTCGTTTTTATTTGGAGTTTTTTTTATTTAAATTGAAACTGGAAATTGAGTTGTTTCAATGTATTCGCGAAATGAACGTTAAAACGAGTACGGTAAATTATAGTGATGTTTTAAATTAAAGCCACCCATTGACAAGGTTCAATTCGTTTGATTCGAATGCGTGGTACTAAACTCCGATGTAATCGTTTGAATATATGCATAGTTCACTATGTTACTTTATATTTGACGCGTTGGTTAGTGATGCCACAATTACAGTGTATTGGATGGTCGCTACATTTATTTATATCCTACTACCGCCACATCTCAGCTATGGGGCCTGGTATACCACCAGGTTCTACACCGGGTCCCATATCTAAGGGAATTCTGGACCGTGCATCACAACGCCGATACGAGTATATGGAATACCGTGTCAATTATCGATGAGATTATGATGTTATTTATTTAACAGGTAATGTTTTGATCAAAATAATTAAGATCCAATTTACTATGAGAGACCAATTTCAAGTAATAAGCTGCTAAAACGAATTACCTGTCTAGGTATTTCATACTACTACTTTTTTGTACTAAAATTAATTAAACTTAATTTAGATATTACTTTTAATTAAATTTTATTCCCTTACAAAGACGAGACTGCTATGATTTAATATTTAGTCACTTAAAATATGAGTAACAAAATTAATCCGTATAACATTGCAGGATTATTCCAAATCTAAAAGTTATTACAAAATAGAAATTTCCATAATCCCCTAGGTGGCTCAGAGCAACCTAAAATTAGATTTTGTACTGGTGCGTTAATCCCATCCGTTTTTGGAAAGAAATAAATTAGTTTTAAAATTAGGTAACGTGTACTGCTGAAATGTAATTAGTACGATGTAATTAGTACTTTTTGAATAGGTTTTTGGATGAGAAATCCCTTGACAGCTGCACATAATTATATAATGATATTCATCGCTACATCGTATAAAACACAGTCGCTTTACGCTGTCTGTCCCTATGTATATTCAGATCTTTAAAACTACGTAACTGATTTTGATGCGGTTTTTTTATTAGATAGAGGGATTCAGATGTTCAGGGGAAGGTTTATATGTAATTAAACGCGTGCGGAGCAGCGGGCAAATCCTAGTTTTATAGTAAAAAAGTAACAAATGAGTATGCCACTTGATGTTAAGTCGCCATTGCTGCCCACGAACAATTGTGATCAACCCCAAATAAGATGACGGTCTTACCTAAGGTTGGCCAAGCGTTGCAGACTTGAATCTTAGAACTAAGTTAAATTACCTCATATCAGTATTTCCTCTTACAACACCAATGTTATATTGACTACATTTTTTTTTATTCCCAATGCTGGGCATAGATTCTCCCACAACTGAAGAACGCCTGTATCTTACTCCATACTCTCTAAAACAAATTAGTATTCGAAGGTACAGGAAAAGGCTGTTCCGAAATAGATGGTTTTCAAACTGCCCATAAAGCTTCAGATAAGGCTTAACGACTGCTACATAATGATAACAATAGGACCGGACAGAATTGATGGTTTCACGTGCCCTCCGTAACAAGACAGGAATTACGGTCACCCATCTCTCTCCAAACCGCACTCTACGTTCCTTAATCTTGTGGGTCCTTTACGATTAATCTAAGTCAAAGGGCTCTACTTCTTTTTTTTGTTGACGAGAGTAAACCTTCAAAAGGTACCCGACGCCAGGTTATGTGGGATTTTTACCACACTAAAGCCTCACTGGTGGCCGGCCTGTAAAGAGGACTCTGCAGTCTTAGCAAGGAACGCCATCCGGAGTCCTCTGAGTGCGTTACCCCATCGGATTCACGGTGATATGCGACCACAAGGACGGTGGTATCGTCCTTCCCGGGGTCGTTACATGGACGGTTAGAGCTCCCACTCTAGCCGCCCGCAACCGCGGACCTACCAATATAGTCCATACTTAAGTAATTTAACAGAATAAATATCACATTTAATTTAACCATTTTGGAAGGTAAATCACAAAGATTTGGACCAAATCTCGCTTGGATTAACCTAGCGCTCTAAATACATCCCACTTGATTGGATCAAATCCAATCTTGAGTATTATCCTTATGAAATTTGATGCCAAACCTACCGACTTGCCTTTTGGAATGTTTTAATATGAATATTGGTATGTACATACTTTTGCTGTTTTATTCGCTAGATATGTATTTAAGTTAAATGCTCGCCCCTAATATTTGTATTGAATCACTATTCACATATGACATATTATTTAATTTTGACTCAGTTTAGAAGTAATTTAAAAATAATATATGGATATATACCTGGCTTGGCTATGACTTTATCCGTCTCACAACCTTCGCAAAATTTGTGTTGAACACTAATATTTATCTATTATTGTAAGTTTCAACCAAAACACAACAGCGCTAAACACTTGTTATTAGGCAAAAATAGGTGTAGCGGTGGTGCCGCGGAATTCTACTACTCAAGGAACTACTGAGTTGTACCTTTAAAAATAATTTAATTATATCACAAGCTTGGACTTTACGTCATAAAATAAATAAAATGGTTAGTTATATTGAGTCGTAAGTACATTGAATCGTAGGATTACTCTCCTGTATTGTGGTGCCATGGACACAAAATAAATAAAATACACAAACACCTGAATGGGTTCGGGTCCTAACAAAGAAATCAAAATTCTTTATTCAGATATCTGTCTGTCCGGGAATCGAACCCAGAAATAAACCCATTACGAGTCAAACTAGTACTTTATTATGCCAGTACGGTGTCCACTCCGCCACGGAGCGTCAAAATGAAAATAAAAAAATCATAATGTGAAAAGGATATCTTTCCCCTCCATTAAAAACGTATCGTCGCTCATACAGGTAATAACCCTGTCATCTAGTTTAGACGTTGCCTGCAGGTCTACGTCTGACCTGTTCAACGTCGGAATGATAGAGAGCCGTCAAAACTTAGACCATTTCGGGCCATGATATTGCAGGGACCGACAGTCTCGTAATGCCTCCATCAGTCTTGTTGGAAGTGGGACACGTTAATGGTCTCAGTGTAGAGGTGGTAGTATAAATATTGTTTGTTGTGTAAGGCAATTATTGATACGTGTAAGAATAATGGCGAAAGACGCAGTAGTAAGATACTGTTTTTTACCGGGTCTTCTTATTGAAGTCTCGTTCCAATCCAATGGTTGGTTATCCAATGCATTTTTTTTTCTTGATTTTTTTTTCACAATTGACTACAACAACCTGGAATACAACAATATGGTAATATGCCCCACGGAAACATATTCTGTTCTTTAATAATTCCGTTAATATACGAGTATTAAAAAAGGTACACACATTCCTTAAGATTTTTTTTTCAAGTATTTATCTGCTACCTTGGCAGTTCGAGTCTATCCGTCAATCCACCTCACGCACGGAGTTCCTAATAATTCGTCACTTAGACAATTTAAGTGTCTGAGACGGGTTTTAATTGAGTTTTGAGAAAATTTAACTTTCAAGTCTGTCGGATTAAGATTAAGCGGTGGGTCGAATCCTCGATTGTTTTTCGATAATTCCCCAAAAACGAGATCTGTTCGAGCCACTTGTAGCATTAACGACGTGCGGCGATGAAACGATTACGGGATTTGTGTTAAAGGAAAAATTTATATTGCCATTTACAATTTTCACATGTATTGAAGCAGAATGCATGAAACAACAGTGAAATTCAATGAAATGAAAATATTTAATTAGTTTGTATAAGGAAGGTGGTTACAAATTTCCAATTGTAATATTTTTTTCAAGTATTAAATTTTGCGAATTATTATTATTTTATACCCAGAAGGCAAAGATATCAACAGAAAAATCTTTCATATTTACCCAGTATCACGCTGCTCTTTTATTGATTTCGTACATAATTCAAATAATATACCTTAACCAACAGGAATACGGCATTTTGCAGGGTCCTTCTTCTATATACGACGGAAGTTCTAAGACGCTGTCAACATTTTTTACTGTCTCCTGTCAAGAACATGGTATTCTTGTCCTCGTTTTATTTTAGCCTCGCCATAAAAAGCCGATGAAGCTGTAAATACTTTGTGTCAACACTAAACCAAAAAGAAAACCCTTGACTAAAGGCAACGACAATGCCAAGACAAATAAAAAAACTTTAGCTACTCGCGTCTAGCCAGCAGTAAGACCAGCACATATTTACCCAAAACGAGATATCTGTTTGAAGGCGACTGGCCAATTTCACGAGCATAAAATAAATGGCGAAAGTTGGAATCTGTAAAGGATTAGGTTTGATTTATTGTTCAATTTCTATCTCGTAATTTGTTTAGGGTTTACAACAACAAGATTTCTTATTGGATATAACGTATATTTGGTTTGTTAGATGCGTTGATTACGAAAAGGTCCAGAACTAATTATATTTGAACAGTACGAAAAATTATTAAGCCTTTTTCAAATTAAGTAAAAGTTCTCTAGTCCCTAAAATAAATGAACCTACAATATTATCATGTAGATTAGACACTGTGATTTGACAACTTCTTCCATAGAGATATTACTCAGAGTAAGAGAGCCATGGCCTGTCAGTGCGAGCGTTCTACAAATAATAGAAGAGGGAAGATGATAAACTTATAGTTACCTTTGTCTAATCACTTTATTAGTTTAGTTTGCGTCATTTGCTTTATTTTCTTTGGACACATTGTAGTCTGGCTCCCCTTCTCTAAGTATGATATCACTATGACTTATTCACTATTTCCCTTTAACATTTTCAATCAACACCAAATGAGATTCAAAAGTCTTACCTAAATTGTAATAACATGCCTTAGCAGCGCTAATACTGTTGTTTCAATGTGTTAAGGAGTAAAGTGGTACGTTATTACTCTAATAGAGGTAGTCTCTTCGCAATAATACAAAGAATTATTCAGTGTTTAAATGTTTTAAGATTGCATCTATTGCATTAATATATATTATATTCTATCATGAAACTCAAATTACTAATACATAAGTCTCTAAAAGTCTCTAAATTAAAATATTTCCTTACTCTGTATTTAATTTGAAATCCAATCGGTTTTTGGACTTACTCGAGCGGGCTGCCTATTCTTTACATCTTTTTTCCGGAAATTGGATCAAGCTCTTTAAAGGACATTTTCTATTGGTCAGGCGCCTGGCTTTCAGGTTTTTTCACACGACTGAAAAGGTTTCAAAGAAATAAGTCTGTGATAAACGAACTCGCCCTAACACGTCAGCTTAGGGTGTTCTCGCGTGCTTGTGTGTGTTCTGCGATATAAAAGATGTCTGGGTTGACAACTGTTGAAATTTCAGAATCACTATATAGTATAAAACAAAGTCGCTTTCCGCTGTCTGCTGTCTGTGTATAGAGACATACATAGGTATGCTTAGATCTTTAAAACTACGCAACGGATTTTGATGAGGTTTTTTTTTATAGATAGAGTGATTCAAGGAAGGTTTATATGTAATTAAATTTGTGCGTAGCCGCGGGAGTAGGCTAGTAAATATTAAAGCTTTCTACATCCATAGCCCCACAGTAGGATTTTCTGTGTCGTGAGTGATGTGGACACACAACGAATACACATCTGAGTATCTACTCAGACCCAGAACAGTTAACTAAATTCATCTTTCAGATATCAGTCTAGTTATATGTTTGTCAATTTACATAAGTACATACCTATGTTTAACTTAGACCAGTAATCTTACTTAATATTATAAAGCTGAAAGTTTGTGACGATGGATGGATGGATGGATGTTTGTTACTCTATAACATTAGAACGGGTAAACGTATCTGGATGAAATTGGTACAGAGATAGATTATGATCTGGAATAACATATAGGCTACTTTAATTTTGGAAAAGCATTAGCGCGCGCCCCACGCGCTTGTAGCCGCCGTCACGGGAAAGTGGAGTGTTATCAATGTTTTATATGTATTCCTTTTAATTTTTTAAATGCGGGTGAAGCTAGTAATCCATATGCTACTCATTTGCACATTAATTTAATATGTATGCATCGTAAGTACATTACGATCATAGACAATACTATAACAAGCATGTTCCACACGCATCTAATATTTAATAGTCCAGGTGCGCCGTCAAATTTTAAGACGTATTTTTGCGCGAGTTTTTGACGGATATTATCGTCGTTCAATCTCGTCTCGAATAAAGGGGAAGTTTGACGTGACGACGGCTTTTTCCACTTCAATGTTTTCGTGACATCCATCGCTGTTTTTGTCGTTTCACAAATTAATTCTAAGACGGCGAATATAAATATGGAAATGCGTTTAATAAAACCTTTTCTTTTTTGTTTAAATTAACAATGAGTACAATCGATTTTTCGTTTTGTGTTGTTGTTGTCTTTTAACTTAATTTGAATATTATTATGTCTGTTTACTTTCAATTTTAAGTTGGTTTTTTAACGTTTTATTTAAATGATTCTTGATAAACATCAAACAATTATTATTAAGTATAAAGAGTGGGTTATTTGAGCCTATAAATATTATCAACATTCTGTTGATAATATTTTTCAAATATTTTTAAAATAATTCCATGTATTGAATATTTTACCATTAATATGAAATAATAGATATTAATGATATTATCCAGAACCATAGACCTTGTATAAAATTCAAAAAAAAAACAAAAGTAAGCAGCGAAAATTATGTAAATATTAATTAAAATGTCACATTTTAATCATACTTAAATACCTGAAAGGTGTACCCAACAGAAAACAATACGAGCGATACATTTATCAAAGCGAACAAAGTCGCAAGCGGTGGCTAGTCTAATTTATTACCGCGGTGACATGTCATCGCTCATCCTTCAATAAAGCATTTCCTCGCCATGTTTTGTTAACGAGCCTCTGTTTTCTTTCCAACTTCGAGAGTTCCATAAACAGATTTATTTTGAAAGCTTTTCAAGGTAATTCCCCGCTGAGAGGCGCGCGAGACAAACAATCTGAAATTATCGTCTATTTTCGGTTAGGCTCTGATTTGTACGTGTGTGATGAAAAATATAAAATACTAAACACAAACTTAATACATATTTATAAACATACTCGAATATGTCTGCCAGTCTATTTGGAATCTAAAAACCAGAAAAATTATTCGATACCTTCATCTGTCAAAGTTGGTTCAGGTCCATCTAAAACTAAATTTGATAGAATTATTTAAAAAATGTATAATATTCATTCATCCATTCACCAGCTTTTTGAGATCCACTGCTGGTCAAAGGCTTACCTTAATAAGGTTTTTTGCCAACGGCCACCGCGCACTGTTGATGACCGCAGTGGGTACTTTGACGTCACAGAAAGTAGTTTCTACCTATTTTCTCGATATTTTTATTTAGTTTCCTACTACGAAATCCACGACATAAAGTAATTCTAATCAAGAACGACTTCGTGTTAACACGACACTGTTATTTTCTTAAATGTGAACCATCTTCTTGAAATCAAAATGTATTTGTGCACATCTATTTACTTCTACTTTATCCACGACCCAGGGAGTTTTACTACATACAACAAAGCGTCACAAATATAATTTCACATTATTATTTCCCTCACATCGCCCACACATGCTCCACACCGTCCCGGGCGTGCGACACTCGCTAATTACGAAACGTCGCGAAGAAAAATGAAACACGGGTGTGTTTCAAAAACGTTGTGAGGAAAAATGAACAGGGTGATATATAGCTTGAAATATGAAGTGTTCGTAACGCCACTCAGCGCGAGTTTAATCGTGTGTGTGGAACATTTGTCGTTCCCACTTTAGATGTGGTTTGATACCTAAATTCCTAAAAGTCAAAAATTTCAATTCTTGTTCAATGTAATACATTTACAGTTTTAGTGTAAATCTTAATTTCGCTTTATATAACGAGTATAACAACATTATAAAACCTCTTTATTTCTTGCAATTAACATTATAACAAAAAAAAACATAACAAATTTTTGAACATTCGATTAAACAGACAAAAAAAATTAAGTGTACCATGTAGTAGTATTTTTGCAAGAACCCTTCGTAGATATATTATAATTATTATAAGTACTTACATATTTATTATTAAGAAAAATAGCTCTCTAAAATCTATGATTTCTTGTTCTGTGTGTCATGGACAAATACAGCATGCATACGAGCATGCAGTCTACCTGCTACCTGCCTCCCATGGACATTTGTAATCAACCTCAGATAAGAACAGTCTTACCTTTGATGTAATGCCTCGTATAAGTATGTCTGCCTTACCACACCCTTCAATCCAGAACACAGCAGCGCTTAACACTGCCGTTATATTGTAGAAATAAGTGTAATGGTGGTGCCGCCGGAGTCAAACCACAAGGGTTCTACGACCTTTAATGTTATTTTAATAATGCAAAATGATTGTTTTAATATCGTCCTTCCATCTATTCAGCTACTAATCTGTTTTCCTATCATTTCTTGATTTATCTAAGATGTATTAAGTTTTGTTCTTCTATCCATCTTCTTATCAAGTATCCATTTTCACTTATTTCATAATATCTGTAACGAAACTACATAGTAAATTCACGGAAACCCGTACATCCAGTTATGAAAGTGGGACATTGTCTGCGAGCGTCCTGTCGGCCGCTGTCCCATTTCTCGAGGGACACTTAATTGTCGGCTTTTGTGGCGGCGACACTCACTCTAGCGAGACACGTGACGGACACAACACTCTAGTGAAGAATGTTCCTCGGTTCATTAGAGCG
Source organism: Urbanus proteus proteus (assembly GCA_018251915.1). Classification (NCBI taxonomy): domain Eukaryota; kingdom Metazoa; phylum Arthropoda; class Insecta; order Lepidoptera; family Hesperiidae; genus Urbanus; species Urbanus proteus. The sequence goes on along the minus strand of DWPV01001083.1, from coordinate 13,487 downwards.
GCGCGATTTGATTTTGTATATCATTTAATATGTATAATAATTAACCATCACAACATGTCTATATAATAGCGTTAAGTTTCCAAATGCTGATTAAGAAATAGCAATCATAAAAATATAGTCGACGACCCGCGTGGCGGAACGGTTACCATACCGGCCTGACGCGCAATGGGTCCTGGGTTCGATTCTCCAGACCGACATCCAAATGATGAATTTAGATTTCTGTTCTGGGTCTGGGTGTTCGTGTATTCGTGTATGTGTGTGTCCATAGCACCCACGACATAGGAGAAAAATGAGAAAATCCTACTGTGGGGCTATGAGTGTAAAAAGTGTTTTAAAGTCTAGCTGAGAACCCTTTTTGAATTCTCTTTATAATAAACTTTTCTCCTGCTGACCTTGTTAACCTATCCTAAAAACTTATTTAGACTTATTTTTCAGAACATCTTTAGGTACTTATAAAAATAAAAGTACATTATTAAAAATCTTCTTCTTTGCTTCAATTTCCGCAATGTTAAATATTTTCATAAGAAAAGTAAGCTATTATAAAGATCGCATCGCGTACATAATCTTCCTTTCACTGAACACAGTGAACGAGTTATTAAAAAGTCCTATCTTATGCTTTCATTCCTGTAATGTTGCCTTGCTAAGACCTAATAAGACCTTACTGTACCTCCAATCTTTTTCTCTCGTATCAAAAGTTTTTTAAAACAGTGCGAGCCTGGTAGTACAAGTATATGAATTAAGCATATTGAATAAAGAATGCCGGTTAATAATTACCGACAGGCTTGCTGTAAAGTTTATTACAATAAGAATAAAAAGCCTAGTGGTACAATTTTTGATTTTTCTTGTAGAAAGAGTTCAACATTCCTTCGATTTTCGGTCATTGTGTGGATATACTTAGTTAATAAATTAATTAATGAGGATATCTGCTCCCATGAAAGTACTATAAAAAGTTCTTAAATACATGTGAAGTCTATCAATACGCACTTGACTAGCATGTCATGCTTTAACCTAAAAATCTGCTTTTGAAAAGAGCCTCTTACCCGGTAATGAGACAATCGTCATGAACGATGGCCTAAAACCCTTCTTTTGGAAACCCAGGCCAAGCAGTGGGACCATAACCACTCGAGCCAATGCCTGCATGCGCCAAACCAATCGCCCGGAACAAACGGGAAGACGCGATCGTCGAATTTTTCCCATCCGCCCTTAAATTAAACAAGGTGGCAAGAAAATTCAATCCAATCTAAACTTCCTTCAATCCAATTTGAATTTCCTCACCTTACCCCTCCCCTCAGGGGCGTCCCGGCAATTTATTTCTATCCCGCTCGTCGCACCCGTCAATACAGAGCCGTGAGCGGCTCTCATCAATAGTGTCATGAGGATTCTTAGCAATAGTTCTAGCCCTGTACGAAGAAAAAGGGATTTTTTGTCAACTTTGGAAACCCAAAAATCGTTACCAAATTATTGTTGTCCAAATTCCCGCTGCTTGATTTTTCCTGTAGAAAAAAGTCCAAATTATAGTCTTTTTTACGAAGCATACAACAAAATTATATTATTGGAGCAGTGATAGCTAATAGTTCAAACTTGGATTCTGAATCGGAAGGTCCAAGGTTCAAATCCCAGACCCGCGCCTCTTATTTATCTGCGTATTAGAGATATGATGAGGAAACCTGCACACCTGAGAGCTTCTTGAAGTTCTCAAAGGTGCGTGAATTCTACCATTCGCACTTGGCCAGCGCGGTGGACTAAGGCTAAATCCCTCTCACTATGAGTGGAGACCCGTGCCTAGCAGTGAGACAATAATGGGTTGATAACATACAACAAAACTAGACTCAAATATATCACTTATTTCTTAATTCTATAATTTAGATTGTGTTCACTTAGGCTACCGATAGACGTATGTATTATTGATTGCCGATGAAACGAATTTTTTAATAAGGAAATTGTAGTCCAAAAAGATTTTTTGCAGTTTTAATCACCATATTTTTGTATTAATATATCAAAAAAATTAAAAACCTACTCATATTAATAAGAAATAAGTTGAAATGTAAAACCACATATACGTGGACATTATCGTAGTAAGAGTAGAAACAGTATATCAAACCATCCATAATTTATTTTAGTCCACAAGAACTAGCTTATCGCAGTCACTACACTGTCGACTTCAACCCTTGCGTACATTGGACGCTTGTTGCAGGAAATTCGAAGGGAAATAGACCGTAGTTCTTGGAATGACCCACGAGGACTTGTTTTTTCCGTTCCCGTGATTGAGTGTTCTGAGTGGACCTACGCGTTTCCTTAATTTCATTTTGTTGGCCTTTAAACATAATAGATATGTGGTGGAAATGGTCGTAGGCAGTGAATGTCCTTTTTTGCTTAAAGGTAATTTCTGTACCTGACTAAAGATTTTTTATGTTTTGTCTTTGTCTTGTGTGTTATCCATGGCACTTACGACACAAGGAATCCTAGTGTGGGGCTATGAGTATGAAGCGTTATTTATTTATGAACTCCAAAAAAAAATGAAAAAAAAAACAGATTTACGAATAATTTGAATTAATACCTGGATTTGGACAACAGCGTCATCTACAAGATCAAACTACAGCTATCCAAATATTCTTAACTAAAAGAACAAAAAGCTTAATCAAAACCGGTCAAGCCATTTGGGAGAAGTAACATATTACATGAAAGACAACAATTGTTCAATAGATATTCATTTCTAACGTAATATAATATCTGCTTTATAGCTATATTATATTTTTACAAAATTTTAGGATTGAAGCCTCAATATAACAAAACAAAATTCAATGCGTAAATTTGAATAAGCTCGTGCGGTTCAACGGATTTGATTTGTACCTATTAATAAATATTTGCTTTCGGTTTTATGAATTTTGATTGACACGTAACCCTTGATGCTTCCATTTGTTTGTTTTTAGATAAATATGCAAATATTATATGAGCTCATGGCAGCTTCGGGAGTTATATACTTTTTCAGTTTGCCGCAGAAAGGCTTCCTGTGTAATATTTATTCTATCTCATCTTATTGTCAGGATACGTTTTCAGTAGCTTAGTTTTCATTTGCATGCAAATGTATCAAATAGCTAATCCAATCATGTTTAGGTTCGTAGTCTCTACAAGTTTTGTTACATTTAACGCATTTTTGAACTTTCTATGGTCACTCAAGAATAAAACTGTTTTCTTGGTATTCAAATGGATTAAAAGCTAGTAAAGAGCATAAATAGAAATTAGTAAAGAGTATATCGTTGTTTTAAAGCACGGTCGTGATTTATAAAAAAGTTTTGTAGAGCACTGGAGTAGTCGCGGACTAGACGGACGGATTGTGGATCTCTGGTTGGACAGTCATATTTAACGCTGGGCAAACGTATTCAATGACCTTTACTACAAGGTGCACTACAAACTCTTAATGTTACTTAAATATCAAACATCCCATCACTACCCAAACTTCACCACTTCGTCAAACTTCGGCAACCATCGGCTAATTTCGTCACCGTTCGACAAACATCGAACCACGCGCCGGTCAGACATCACGTTTTTCATTAGCGAGCGTTTGTTGGCAATCAAGCTCCTCGCCGGATTACGGGCTTATGAGGGCACTCGGTGCTGATCTATTTCCAGTTCGGGGGTGGGGGTTTGGTTATGCTGATGCTCATCGCGGACACCTAACTGGAAGTTCTGGAATGGAAGGGTTATGAATGAAATTGATATTTAAAGCGTGATCGTTGCTCAACTTGTTAAGTTCAGCAACGTCAAACGCAGTTAAGCGCACATGGCTGGTGGTTTGTGGAGTCAACCGAACTAAAAAGTTAGCAACGTTGAGAGCGGTCAGAAGATGGATGGGTGATCGCTGGTAGCATAAATGTACGCGCATTTCTGTGCTTCAGAGGACATTCTCAGGCGTCGGTCCTAGTTGTTATCATCGTATAGCAATTTTTAAACCTCGTCGAGCATAAGGGCGTAACTTAATCCGTACTCCCCTTACCAACACGAATTAAGGCAGCGTGGCGTACTCTCCAAGCATCCCTCAGTTATGCGAAGATATACCATGTCAGTATTTTTAAAAGTTAATTTCTATACAAATAAATCATCAATGCATACGAAAGTATACACGATAATCATAACGAAAATGCAATTAATATTTTTGTCTGTCTATCTGTTTGGCTGAGGTAATCTTCTAAACGGTGGACTGATTTTGACGGAACTTTCACTGGAACATAGCTGAAGGTCTAAGGCGTAACATAGGTTACTTTAATTTTGGAAAAAAGGAAGTCGCGGGAAAGCGGGGTGTTACCCATGTTTAGATATGTGTTCCTTTTTATTTTTTTAACGCAGGTGAAACCGCAGGGATCAGCTAGTATTTAATAAGCTATGACAAGGAGACATTGAAGTCGTATAAAGGATTACTAAGCCCCATTTCCTATAACAGCGAATATACGGATTTAAAATCAACTCTCACAAGTACCGGAAATAAATGTATAGACGGCCAAATCGACTTTCCATCCACGTCGCTCAAATGAATGAAACCTTTTCGATTTCTTGCGAGCGCCGCGGTCCGGTCTTTCATTCGTTCCATTCGCCGCAGAGAGCAAAAAAGAACGTACCTAATTGCGACGGAGCTTTCAAAAAGGGGCTAAGAAGCCAGCGGTAACACGCTTATAGGTACAGAAATGAGTAATGGATTTTGTTATTAATTCCGAACAGGTATCGGCGAGGTACACGGAAGTGCAGCTAATGGAAAGATTTTTAATGATACACCGAGCTCCGCTTGACAAGGTCTATGAAACTCTGTCTGTTATGGTCTCTCTTTATATCAATCAATGATATGTCGTGGATCAGGATAATATTAACGTGTTACTGAAATAATTTACGATGTTATTCCTATGAATTGTGATATTTAGAAGTAACTTGTACGTTTAATAGAGTTTTTTTTCTTATGTGCTTAAGTAATTGTAAGCGACGAGAATTACGATTAAACTTCCCACTTCTCGATTTGTACCTAACTAGTCTAACTACACTGGAGATAATCCTATTGGTCAAACCACTGTGACTTTTTATGGTACTTAATTCAGTTGACTGCACTTCAGTAAAATAAATATGAACCCGCCGCTTCAAAGTAACAAGAACAACACAAAACTCGTTCTCTACTTACAAAACAAACCGAACATCCTACTACAAGGCGATCACAAATGCACTGACATTCGGTTAATATTTTAAAGCATTTTTTTCGCTGACGCTACTCACAATCCTTAACCCGATTACCCCAATCGCCGGTTTCGTGGCCACACCGTCATATCGCTCTTCTGAAAGGGCGATACTTGTGAATGACAAATTATAAGAACTCGCAGAGCACGAAATTGCTCCTCAGTAGGGAAAAAAAATTATTGAATTTTGCCATTTTTTATTAACGCCGCCCTTGTTACCGAGAAATTCGAAACCTCCGTCTTATTCTGTAAGAAGCCTCGTCGGACAATCTAAGATGATTAATTGAAGAATTTTGTTCAATTCGCTAAGAAATATTGAATTTTATAATTATGTAAACCGTACCTACTGTAAAGTAGAATTGTATTCTGAAAGATAATTGGAAATAATTTAATATCGTAACTTGGGAGTTACGGTTCACTTTTATATAAGAACAAGTTAAATACGGGTTTTATAATTTAAAGTTATAGTCAGAACTTAATTGGTTGAGCGCAACCACTTTTCATAAGTGCTTGGAAAATAACCCGTCGATCCTAAACCTTGAAATTGAATAACAATTGCTTATCTTTTAGATTGTTTTACAAGAATTTACACGACTAACCACCTTCTTTCACATAACCGCAAAACATAAAAGAATGCAGTTTAAAACTCACTAACAAATGAAAAAAAAAGTTCCTCATAGAAGGTACGGTACGCCTCCTATGAGGAATCCTTCCATGACCATAATATGACCAACCTCAGATTTCGAATTTATTTATTTCAGAATCTAAGTCAAACGAAGATGCGTTGCTACTCCCAAAAACGAAAATGGTCACACATGAAATTACATTAGCAATGACTAATCTAACATTTGTCCCCAGGAAATCGAGCACTGCTACTACCACGGCACGGTGAAGGACTACCCGGGGGCGTCCGCGGCGTTCCACACGTGCAACGGCGTGTCCGGGGTCATCCACATCGGGAACGAGACTTTCGTCATCCACCCCTTCTACGGCGGCGATCTATCGGTCAGTGATGCATGTCTCTTATACTGCTTACGAGTATTCGAACGAGTTCGTTCGATCGAAATTGAGAGCTCGAGCTGCCGTTCGATCGAAATCGGGTGCCCGTTTCGTTTCTTTCATTGTTAATTTTTAGTTCCTATACATTTCTGGGGAATTCGATATCTATCGATATTAGTAACGAACAACTCGATAAAACGGAAGAAACGCATACTAACGGGGAAAGAGGATTTTTTTACGAGTTCAAGAGGAACAATTTAACGCAAAAATTTTCGTTTGCCGAAAACATGTTATGCATAATGCATTTAACGAATTTAACACCGGCTAAGGAAAATGTTCCATCAAAATATAATTTGGTCTCGCTTATTGTATTTTAACATATCTACTTATTTTTACAAAATATATCGTGATTGATTTAAAATTAATTAAAGAAAATTCAACGAATTCTAATGTTTTCGTGTATAATAATCGTTTCCAGGTCAAAATTAAATGGTTATTTGTTTTTCATACAACTTTACAATTCTGTGGGCAATTTTTACCTCTTACCGCCCCATAAATCATAACACAAAGCCGCTGTTCCTCTAAGCCGACTCACCCATATTTTAACCATGCAATCTACTTTAATTTACTCAGTTCCCTGAACATTTTTTTACGCGCCGCCTGCTCTATGTTGTAATCATTCGCAATTCGTAAACAAAAGCGTGAATTTTTCAAATTATGATTTGTTACCCTTTTCGTTAAGGAAAACATAAATCTTAACTCTTAAAAAACATGCCCAAATAGTAGCAGCCAAATTTTAACCTACATTATACTTAGTTATAATATTATTGCTTTTGTTGATAATTTTACAAGTAACAAAAATAAAAAATACACAACGAATAAATTAATATAGAAAAGGAAAATATAATACGAAATTATTTTCTCATTTTGAATATCACAATATTCATCATTTTCAAAGATTTACAAAAAAAAAAATTACTCACATAAGAAACATTTTTCATACCTTGTTATTGTTAACTCAATGCAAGCATAATGTTTACGTTTGTTTACGTTAGATTTGCACCGCGATTCGATTAGACGGGGTGCCGCATCTGTTAATTCGTTTGTTTATTACGAGTAAACATTCTGGTTAACAACAAATTGCGTTCGATGTTTGAAATTATATCTTCAATTCGTGAAATGAATTGCACGATAATACAATAATCTAATATATTTAATGATATTTTTTTTTATATAAATACATTATTATAGAAAGAAAATATTTTTCTTTTCATTATATTAGTGGCACATTAAAATTATTTTCAATTGAAAACAGAATTATTATTTTTCATTTACCAAACGTGCACATTTCGAATTACCACCTACATATTTAAATTAAGATACAATGACAACTCATATTATTCCATAAATTTCCATTGTGAAAATTATCATTGCAGTCCAAGTATTATTTTAATTGAATTTTAAAGCAATTTTAAGAGGTCATCCATTCCGAATTAAGTTTACTTTGATCGAATTGAAATAAATGTTATTTATTCAATTGATTTGGTTTCATTGAAAACATCCAACGGGTGATGAGAATCATCAGTCACGAGATATTGAAGGGGTATTATGGCTGGGAATGACGCAACGGCAGATAAATTTATGTAATAAAAATAGTGTTTTAAAACTCAAATATTATTTTCATACCTTTCATTTTACATTTTAAAAATAAGCCCGAGTAGAAAGCAGTCATTACTTCAAACAAATTAGCATAGTTTAATTAACATTGTTATGCTTTACCATACTTTTAATATAAAGTTAAATTACTTAGAAAGGTAAAGTGGAGATTAAAAGTACATAAAGAAAAAACATTAGAATTTACGTTGGGCACCAGTTATATCAAAATTTTAGAAACACAGTAAATAACGGTTAGATTTAAGTAAGTTAGTGTTTACATTTTTCTAAAAAATATTTAAATATTTATATCGTTTGTACACGTGAGATAAACTTACTTTATTCGCATATCAATGCACTAGACTACTCGTACATTTATTTTTTAAACTCAAGAGAATTTACACTCACATAAGTACAGCATAAGGAATATTAGTTGGGAATTTCGTACAAATAGGAGAATATTAGTTGGGAATTCGTACGAATTTGCATTGTTGAGGGTATCTGGAGCGGTGTGTAAACTACTTGTATGAAATGGAATAGTGTGGATCGTATTGTTGGAATGGAAATTAGGTGTGAGTTCCTAATGTTTAGTGTAAGAAGATTTAAATGTTGGAGCTACAATGCAAATTATGTTTGAATTTCGTGGACAATTGGCAATATTACTAAACGTGATAACACGGGCGATTTTAATGAATGTAGTGATGTAAAAAGTATATTTTACATATTATACACTAATATAACTCCTAATTTAAATAAATTAGTGCATACAATATTTTATTATAATTATAATGTTCAGTCTCACATTTACACACCTAAAATAAAGACGGCTAAATTCAATATATCTACACTAAACGCCACAAATGTTTATTACGTTTACAGCAGACAAGCAAGTAGTTAGCACATTAATTAATTGAAAGCGAATGAGACCGCAGGGCGGGACTTGTAAATTACAGCAGTCTAATATATGCACGAACTGAGGTCTGACACGCTCGGGCGTGCACTTCGTAAACTTCCTATCCCTCCACGCAGATACGATTCTCTGAAGGAACATTTAGTATGGTACATCTCGCATCTTATAATTTATACTTATGCAATATGCGTGTTAAATAATAAGAAACGGATGTTATCGAATCAGTAGAGTATATGCACGAACTGAGGTCTCACACGCTCGGGCGTGCACTCAGAAACTATCCCTATCAACTATCCCTGCACGAAACTATGATTCTAAGAAGGAAAGATTTGTAGAAGTACATCCTATCTTATCATTTAAACTTATGCATAATATGAAATAAGTGACGGGTTTAATCGAAACGTTCTAATTTAAGCAAGGACTTAAGTTGGACCCGCTCAGTCGTGCGCTCAGGAACTTGTATCCCTCCATGCAGATATGATTCTAAGAATGAACGTTTTGTGTGTTTGAAACAAATCGCGTTACCCGAATGATTAATGCATACTGCCCACAATGAGTCACCCCGCTATCTCTTGAAACTAATATAATTCCAATTCGCAACTGGCCGTTTTGAAGCATCCTCGCTTTGCTCGCTGTACCGTGTCTAATGATGTTGCGAGTTTACTCGGAATGTGATTCTATAGTAAACCAGCGCTACGATATTTTTATCAAATATAAAATATAACTTTAATATTATGTAACATACATTAAAATGAAGCCACACGACGTTGAAAAAACGACATAAACAAATTGGCTTCCCATTTCGCATCCTTTGACTACGGCGTGGAAATAGCGGTCTCTACTGACGGTTGCACTAGCGAGCCGTTAATAATACGCAATTCCCAGTATTCTGAGCTTGTATCCTCCGAAGAGACAATAGTCATTTGAATTTCTATCTTGAGTTTACGAGCTTAAAGACGTACTAATATCCTGGGAAATTTAACTATTTCTGCGACGTAGGGAAACTGTATCTTAATGGAGGGATACAGTAAATACAGTGACATTGTTGAAATAACAGTAACAAATTATTTGCTATCAGCATCATGTATACTATTTACAAGTATTGAACATGAGAGTATGCTTCAAGCCTGTTTAGTTATGACCCCTCATAGAACCTCGTCAACCTTGTAGGTCATCACGTCCATGATGACCAATATGCAAATGCATCTCCCTCACGAAAGCAATTCCCACCGGCCAGTAATTAACTGTAATCGCGCGTAACGTGATCTGATTCAGAGAGGGAAATAAATTTGAACTGACCAATAATACGTGGAAAAGTCGTACGATGTACATTTTCCTGCCTGTGATAGTCATATTCATAAAATTCGTGGTAAGGTTTCAAAATTCATTTTAATTGAGACTCTCATTAAATTACAAAATATTTAATAAAGCGCTTCATTGAAAGGTTATGATATAAGGCATTTATGGAAATTTATTTATCACCAACATTATCGCTATTGTTCTGGAATAAACTGTTAAATTAAAAGTGTTATAATAAAACTTTATATCTCTTAACCATATTATGGTTGAGAGATATAAAGTTCCGATTAGGTCCTTGAAGTCTTATCAACGCGTCTATAACTTCAGCATTCAAATTCTATTAAAAGTCGCTTTTCCTTGACTTGCGTCTAAAAATGCAATGTTATTTTTAATTTTATACATTTAACAGTTTAGTAGTCATGACTAAATGCATCTCTAAAATATTTTAAAGCATAGGACTGATATAAAATATTTAGCAAGACCCAAAATTTTCGTAGCCATCACCGTAGGTGAAGGACAGGACAATAGGAAGTCCCAGTTTGTTCCTGTGCCCGACACAATCACTCTGCAACTAAATAAAGCGTGACGCACCCCTGATTCTTGCCGTACAATGAATCTCACTCAACACCGTCTCCGTAATCCAATATGGCCGCGTACGCACGCCCCTAACGGAATTACAATCCGCTCCGGGCAGTAATTAACTGTAATCGTGCGTAACTTGATGAGATTCTGATCGGTAAATAAATTTCAACGAGATAAAAAATAAAAAAAATAGTAGGTTTTCTTTTTTTATCAAATTACTTTTACTGATAAGGCTTCAAAATTATGCTTCAAGATTATGAAAGCGATTTTAGCAATTTCTAGAAACACAGAATTGAACGTAGTCCCAAGAGAATCATCGTACAAAGTTGAACAACGCCAATTCAATTGAGATCAGTTGGAATTTTTCCATGATCTGGAAGGTACATGTAGGTATCATTCTCATTTGGTATGATCGAATAGAAATAATTAACTTTGTTGGAGCACATAACCATATTACTCTGACATAACTATAATTTGGAAATTTCTCCACTTGTTGCTACTGGTCACAAACTTTTCCTTCTTCCCTTTTATTTATTGCGCTCTCCTTTACATTCTTCAGTTTCTTAAAAATACCATTTCCCACCTTAATTATATTAAAAAAAACTTTGACAATGCAATTGTGGTAAACTCACCAATTGATGGCGCCTGCACGCGCCTAACTGAATTATAATCGTCACCAAGCATTCATTACTTTAATCGTGCGTAACGTAATGAGATTCCAAGCGGTAAACTAACGCAATGGCGGTGGTGGTTCTACTAGAATTGTGTGTTAGCATGAAATAAACAGGTGTTCATATAAAAATATACAAAGAAAGCCTTTTTTTAATGTAGATTCGCCCATCTGTTTATTATAATGTCGCCAAGGAATATTATTATTCCCGCGGATGTTCCAGTATATTGAAGAGATACTGTAGTTATCGTGGCATTAGATAGGTAGTTTCCAAACAAACTTACTAATCTTTTATAGTTACCAAAATGCACATTTATGTAAGCGTTGGATTTCAGTAAGGGGCTTCTTACGTTTACCTGAGTCTAATGGCTGAAGAATAAATAATCATTTCAATGTCAATAACATCAGTCTGACATGCAAGAATATCTCGGGAATGCTGCTTCAATACATAATATCTTAACAATTTAAATCCGTACCTATACAGAGACTAAGCGTTTAATTAATTGTCATATATCCCCAATATACACAATAATAGTACAAACCAATGAAAAAAACAACCAAACGAAAGATAATATCAAGTTATATTGTCATTTCATTTGTCATTGTCCTTGTTGACTATTCGATATTCAATTCGATTCAACTACTCTATTTAACTAGCGACATGATGTTATTAGAAAAACGTTCCATTTCACGTTATTGTGATTTTTCAAGTGTTTGAATAAAAGTCGTGGTACTGGCACGTTGTTTGTGCACGTTCGAATATCGCAAACGAGGAATGTGCGCGTGACTGAACATACGCGGCGGTCACGATAAGCGCAGATCATCTCGCCCCCGACAAATGTCCGCTATGTATGACAAACACGAACGAGACAGCGTGCCCTCGCTGATATCTGTTGTTTTAACTAATTTGAGTACTAATCTCCGCTATTCGTTTTGTTCTAAAAGTTCTACAGAGGATTTTTACGCGAACCCAATATTTATAAAATTTAAATAAAATACGAAACAATAATGTTAGTCATAAGTAAAAACTATTTCAGCTATTCACAACTAAAACATTCTTAATGTTAATCAAAAAGCATATGATAAAAAAATATTTAGCCCGAACAGCAATATAACTAACTACATATTATCGTATACGTATAAATTGAATCATACAAAGCTCGAATTATCCTGAGTTTAGCTCTTGTTTTAAATTTTTATTGACAATCGTGTCGTCGCAAACAAAATGTGGAACCATATTTATAAATATAATTAAAAAATTTAAAGCAATAAATGAAGACACAATTTAATAACCCGGCACGCTCATTAGGCTACAAATAAAATCCAACAATAATAATGTCATCGTCACAAAACATGTTTGGAGTTAAACAAAACCTTGTCGCGTGGCCGTCTGTCGGTCGACGCAATAAGCACGGATTATCTCGGCCTGACAAATGTCTAGTATGAGTGACGCAGACGGGACAATTTTCCCTTCGCCTCAGATGTACCCTAGATTCCACTGGAGATTGCTGCAAAAGTAAGAAATATTATATTATCAAATAAAAAAAGCTTTTTGATTTAAATTAAGATTTTTAATACTCAACTGTGACGTGTTATACAATGAGAAGTTGTTATAATTCGGAATCTTATTTACATTCACTAACAATGAAAATTCACACAATATAAAACCTGTAAAAATATTATAATATCAGAAATTAGAATCAGAATTAGATCAATATATCATGTCACAACTTTGATAGAAGTCGAAATTCCCAAACAGAAAATATTTCTTTTTCCAACATGATAGCACTTTTAAGCGACGCGCATGAAAAATCTCGGCGTGTTGCTGAATGTGGAAACATGGAAAGGGCAGTTTCCCCACGCTATAGATATTCTTTCTTGACCCGGTATTAGATTTTGCGCTCTTCGACATGAATAACAATGCCGCTCGTGAAAATCGTCACTGATCTACAAAGTTAAGCGACATTGGACGCGGTTGGGAGTTGGGGTGATCGCTAGTGGTTAAATTTCATCGACGGTTCTTTGTTTCAGAGGGTATTTCAAAGAAGTTATGAAAAGGTTTTAAGACTAACACTTTGAAAGTAACTATAGTCCGATTTATAATTAGGTGTCCAAAATGTAAACAAACAAATGTCAATGTCAAAATACGATAGGGAAAGTC
>DWPV01001082.1:0-22618 GCA_018251915.1 Urbanus proteus proteus | reverse complement strand
ACACGCCGGACCGCTAATCCGAGGGTCCTGGGTTCGATTCCCAGCAAGGCGGAAATTTGAATGATGAGTTTAAATTTTCGTTCTTGGTCTGGGTGTGTGTTCTTGTCTTGTGTGTTGTCCATGGCCGCCACGACACAGGAGAAAATCCTACTGTGGGGCTATGAGTGTGAAGCGTTATTTATTTATTTATTGAAGTAAGTAATATTTAATTATAACAACCTTTCTAAGGTTATATAAAACACGTGTATTGTTTTATTTCGGGACAGAAAGACTGTTTGCTGTGGTAATTTACATCGAAACTGGTATATCTAAGGCCACCGCAACACAGTGCTAAGTGGATTTCATTTTACAGGTGACAGAGACGTAAAGTGTCAATAAATTAACCCAAAATGCTCATAACAACAACACACTAGATTATATTTCGTAGGTTTTTGCTTAAGGCTTCAAGTATAAATAAATGCTCGAAGAAGATTATGATTTAAAAAATCCAACAATCAAATAAAATGCCAGAAAAATGAAGAATAACGGGGATGAAGACGAAAAATAATGGAGAAGAATAGTTGAGAATCAAATAAAGTTATGCTGACTCTTAGATAGCATCAAGGACTTGTCTTAGCAAGTGAAGAAGAAGAAGAATGTAGTACGCATTATGAAGAAGAATGTAGTACCTACATATATGTAGGTAGTTTCAGCAAAGCGATAGATCTAGGTAGTAAAGGTCCTGCTACAGTAATTAGGTATTAAATCCTTATTATGAGTTCTAAGCGGGTTTCTAACAGCGGGACCATGGGTTTAGGAATAATTTGATGATGGTAAAACCAATATGACTACAGAGGAGGTTCTACCGCCACATCTATCCATACATTCCAGCTTTCGAGCGAATTGTGAGTACCTGCTTTTTTACATACAGGTAAGGCGACAATCTAAGACTAAGTGGCTCCACTACAGGCACAACATAGTTAGATTTGGAGTTGATTATAGATACTTATGGCGCCAATGACCTGATTGATCGATTGATCTGTACGATCTTATGGACTCTGAGATAAGACGCTACTTCAATCGCATAAAAATATTAGACGAAAATGATGAACTTATATATGAAGAAGTAAACTCGATATAATTATATAAGCAACCATTTAATTATTGTACAGCGAGCACATCACGATGCTCGCTGAGTTCTGAGCTATTGTTTGAACCGGAACAAAGAATCGGTCGATACTGCTACCTGCGCTGCCCTACTTACGGACGGTTTTCTTTGAACTGATTAGTCTTTAAATTATCTTAACGGCTTATGTTATAAATGCTCTTCATGAACGCTTTGAATGGTTTGAAATTCGGAGTAGGGACTTTATATTCTCTCTACTTTCTTCTAACTCGTTGTAGGTCATATGACATTAGCTATTAGTACGCACGAGATATTTAAAATTTTGTTAGTAACTTTATTAGTGTTAGTATGTTAAATCTTTACTTTAAGGATATAGAGATACAGATACCGTGTTTATAAAAAAACGTATTTTGCGTCGATATATGTAGAAAGAGATTATATCATATTTTCACTTCTGGTTTTCAAGGTATCTTCTTATCTCCAAGGAGAAGGGATCACTTAATTTGACTGATTGCCACTTGGCCCGCCTCATCAAGGTTTCTACCAAAAAATATTGTCTATCTTTCTTCACCAATATGATCTCTTACGGCCAATTCTAATATCCTCACAATAATCTTAATAATCTAATCTTATGGCCAGTTTGTTGGGTCTCAACTGCTGTTGGGTCCATGCTCATTAATTGTAGAAATTATTACTTAGGAGCAACTATTAGGTATTAATTAAATAAGAAGGTTTAAAATATGAAGAGTTCTACAATCACACGAATTTAAGAATTCCAGTTGTGAAATGACGTTTTTTATATAATTGAAGTAGCAAAGGAGCATGCTAGGTGGCCACTGTCGCCCATTGACGCCTGTAATCAACCCTAGATAAGATCAAGGTTCTACCTGAGGTTAACCATACGAGTAAATGCGTTACTACCTCTGAAGACTGAGTTGGAACGCCTCGGATAAGTAGGTATGTCTCCCTTACCACACCCTTCAGACCAGAACACAGCAGTGCTTAACACTGCTGTTATAAGGCAGAAATGTGGTAGTGCCGCTGGAGTCAAACTACATAGGTTCTACCTTTAAACACATTTGAGTTGGTCATAGAAGTAGTACAAATTAAATGGACCAGTGCCTGGTGCCTGGAAGCTGTATCACAATCGCGATCGTCAATAGTTCTGCAGCCATTGTTTCAGGAACAAAGAATCGGTCGATACAAACCTGCCTGCCCTACTTGCTATGTTCTTTGAACTGATTACTGCCATCCTACTTAAGGCACTGTTGTCACTGTTACCTGAACGCGATATTAACGCTTTCTATCTCTCAGTCGGATTCTGCGTGGGTATGGGCACACATAGGTATGTACCTACATACACGAATAGGTACCTACATAAACACCTAGACCAGAGTAGAAACCTAAATTCAGATATCTGTCTGTTGTTGTGATGTTCTTGTGTTGGGATGCACTAAGCATATAATGACACACACACTCAGGCCAAGAACATACCTATACCTATCTAAATTCATCATACCTATACCTATCTGACCGGAGATCAAACCCGGAATTCATTACATGTTGTATTGTGAAAAGGGCATGATGACGGCGCTCTCGCGGGTCATATGTATTTGATCTGTATTAAGCCTCAGTCAAGAATGTAACTTAGTAAACAGTAGGTATTCATTATATAGGTAGGTATGTCGAACCTTGAGACACGTCACACTACTATCCTATTTCTGGTTGCCTACAGATGTCCTTGGATGTACCACAGATGGCTAGCATGTCACTAAGTTACATATCGAATAGCTAAGGACGTCTTATCTGAGCTTATTATTATCATCTAGCCGTCTAGCGCATAGTTAAGACAAATTGCAGCTTTAACTAAAATAATTGTGACTGTGGTGCCGTAGCAATCGAAGCTGAATAACACCAACATTCATTATAGTTATGACAATGCAAGTTTTTTACTTTATTATGACCAATTCAATAATCACATGATTTGGACTTCTTGGGATATTTATCAGTCCCATAAGAGGTATAAGAACTACCTATAGGTAGTTATGACTAAAGCTGGACTGAATCTTATCGATATCTCATCTAACCACGTCATCTTATTCCTCGTTATATTTTCTATCCCACTTTTCACTGTAGAACAAGATAAGTAGATGGGTTGGTACTTAACGGTATTGTTTATTTCCATTATGAAGATAATCCTTACAAATTATAGCGGTGTTGTAAAATGAGTGTTTGTGAGATTATCTGCAGTGTTTTTGTTTTGGGCATTAATGTCGGATGTAAACAAGTTTAAGTATTTTATGATGTTATAGCTGATCCCCGCGGTTTCATCCGCATTTAATTAACAATGAATATATATTTAAACATAAATGTCATCCTGCGCGGGACGGCGCGCGTATGCGAGTGGAGCACGCGCTAATGAATTTTTCAAAAAATAATGTAGCCTATGTCACGCCTTAGACCTTCAGCTATCTTTTAGTGAAAGTTCCGTGAAAATCGGTCCAGCCGTTTAGAAGATTACATCAGCCAAACAGACACACAGTCAGTCAGACAGACAGACACACAGACAGACAGACAATTTTTTAATTGCATTTTCGTTATAGGTATCGTGTATACTTTCATATGCATTGAGTAAAAAAAATGTTTTTGAAATCACAAACAGACATTTCAATTTTATTTAATTGTATAGATGTTTTTATAAATGATCCCGCTTGCTATTTGAGTTTATGAAATAAAAAATAAAATTAAGTAAATTATATTGCTTGCTAAATTAAATAGCTACAATGTCAATAAATTAACTATCATTTGATAATTTTTAATCTCTCATTAATGCGTGTAAAACAATAATAAGATATGTTTTAAAAGTAATCCAGCCATAATTATACTAGCCCGCACAAACACCAACATGTTAATTTATGCCGTACAATTTGTCACAGCCAGGTATTATCATGTTATAAGGCACAGAAATTATGATAAAATGTCCTCCCGGAAGGCAATATTGCTTAAACGACCACGTACAAAATTATAGGAAGCCGTGACAATTTTTTCTACATCCCAGTAGAGTCGGGAAGCCGGCGTGATTTATTTAATGAATAAAAATGCCGTCTTACGGCAACTTCGCCGCAGCCATTTGCTAGGATATTGCAATTAGCTCTGATAACATTTTTAATTACTACCTACTACGCCATCGACGCACTAATTAAGAACCGCAATATCTCATCGTTTGGAAAACGAGCACAAAAAATCATATTAATGCGCCAATGAAACGAGCGAATCACAGCGCAACAAATTGTTTCAGCGTTCAGAGATGCGAGCAAACAAACTAAGATGACGTAAAAGTACCTAGTGCTCAATACGGCGTAATCGAGAACACGATAACGCCTAACACCCTCCATCCGAACAACAAATTAAGCGTCACAGCGTAGCAATCTGTGAATTACAAGTGTAAATAATCCAAAGGCCGCCCAACCACCACCGTGGGCCGGGCTTTGAGTAAAAAAAAGAAACTCGTTAAAATAGCAGCTTAAAAAAGAAAAGCGCTGAAACGGGAAGGCTCGGGTGGTATCGGTTTTTCTCGACGCGGGCGGTTCGCTGGGCGGGGCAAGCCGTCAGTAGCGCGCCGCCGGCCGGCACGAGCGGACGTGTTGTGGATTTGGTTATCGTCTTCGCACCGGGCACATGTTTTGTGAAATTTCGGTATGTTGATGTCGTCGTGAAGATTACAAAATGGACTTCCAGAGTGCGATGGAGACGTTTGCTGAAGCATGGGCCGCGGCCAACACGGTCAAGTCGGAGGCTCCGAGCGATCTTGCACAGGTGGGTATTTTGACATTTTTTTTTACGTTCACGCGAATTTTGGTTACTTTTTTGTTTATTTTAATTTCTTTTTCTTTTTTTATTTTTGCCTGCCCTTATTAAAGCTTTTTTATCTTAAGACAAATCTTAAGACAATCACCTGATAACTCTTCGGTTAGGTGATTTTAACTTGCAAAAATTAATAACATGCGTTAATAATATTTTAATGAACTCAGCACAATTGAAAAAAATTGGAACAGTATTGAATACAGATCAACATTTTTGAAAGACATAGGCTTGCCAAATTAAAACACTCAGACAATAAACAGTCAAGTTCATCTTGATAAGTTAAATTTGCATAAATATAATGAGACACTTACATACTTAAACATAATATTAAATAAAACAATAGTTATCGATGTATCGACAAGGCCACTCAAAATGTCAGTCTCAGTATTGTTACCAGATTAGCGTGGAACCTAGCTTCAAAATATAGCCTTTTAGCAGATAAAACTGTTTTATACACGCTTAATTAAAAAGATGACAACCTTTGAGATTTAAACGTAGATATACGAGTGTTTAATATAATAACATATTTAAATTAGCTTCTAACGGTTACTTAATTAGTTTACTTATAGTTGATGTTATAAATGTTGCAAAATTTGCTTAACAAAATATAGTTATTCTAGTTTTATAGTATGAAGGTACTTTGGTTGTCTTTTTTATGTTTATAAGTATTTTTGTATTGCATGTTTTATATTGTATATTTTATTTTTCTATGAATTATATTGAATCCAAAGAAAGGTTTTGTGTTGAAATTTTAAATGACATAGTTACATGTTTTTTTTGCAAAATATTTTCTTTTCTAAATATCACTTTTTTAAATTTTAGAACATCAATTTAAATTTACCAATATGGGGTTTAAAAGAGGTAAACATTCGTTTTATATTAGTAATGTGATGTGACGAAAGCATTGGTAGTAATTTACATACGTGACAATGAACTATAATTTTTTTGAATAAATATTATGAAGCTGAATTGTTATTCAGTATTTACTAATATTGATAGCGTGTTTAACAAATATAATTTAAAACTTCCTTAATTTTTTTTTTATTATATATATTTAAGAATTTGATAAATATGATTAAATGAGCTTAATAATTATATGAGGTAAGTGTCTGATACGATAATTTTAATGCCATCAAATTACGGTTTTCTTAAATTCGGTTAAGGTACCAGTTAACTAAGATGTGTAGCAAGTTTTTTGGGTGAAATGAAAGTTGTTCACATAACGTAAATTTTTTTGTGGTGCGGTGCCATTTTTGAGGAAAATTCCGCTTAAGAACGTTGAACTGGGTGAACATAGTACTTACTATAAATTGTAAGGATTTTTTTCATAACGGTTCAGATTACCGGTTTTTATTCAGCCTCATTGAAGATTACAACAAAAACCTAATACGATATCAAACATTATGACAATAAAATATAAGGAGTCTTAATTGCTATATTCGTTGTTACTTAATAAACATCTACATTATCAACATAACAACAACAATACAAGAAACATTTTAAAACAAAGAAAAAACCGGTAATTATGTAATTAATTGCTAATGGCCAACTTTTTTAAAACAGTTCACTACATGGCA
Organism: Urbanus proteus proteus; assembly: GCA_018251915.1. Classification (NCBI taxonomy): domain Eukaryota; kingdom Metazoa; phylum Arthropoda; class Insecta; order Lepidoptera; family Hesperiidae; genus Urbanus; species Urbanus proteus. Next base: position 16,072 of record DWPV01001082.1, on the reverse strand, counting down.
CATTCAAAATTGACATCCATCGTTCAACCCCAGTGGATACGGGTGTTGTTGAATGTCCTGCTCACTCTTACACAAATAATATATCTGTCCCTTTTTAACGGGTCCTGTTGACATGCTTTGACAGGCCTGTCTATAAGTGCTTTTTATTTTGCTGTACGTTTTAATTCATCCGGTAATTAATTAAAAAGTAATAGTAAGTAGGTACATTAATCTATTTATGTTAATCAAGCATAACGGTCTAAAAGGAATTATGAGGTTGAAATGCAATAAATAGTATAAAATTCTATATTTATGAAAAAATGATGAAATATGTACACTAAAAGAATAAATTAACAATTAATTAAGCTTATATTTTGATTAGCTGAAACCTGGGCGAATTTACTTACGGGTATTTTGTTTTAAAATGATGCATTTATGACACCTATTACCGGTAAAATTATTTTTAAATTTTTTCGAATCGGTCAATCTCAGCTTACCGCATTAGAGCTTCAAAAAATGGGTTCAAAATTTTACATAGGAACTTTAAACCTTCTGTCAAAACTTAAGTAGTTCAATGGCGAGGGGCATTCAAAATCTGTGATGTAGCTCTAATCTACGTGCCCTCTATCTTCAAAGGGCCTTATGAGGTTGTAAGGGGGTGATAGTGAGTGCACTACTGATAATGTCGAATTTTATTTTAAAATTATTAGTATGTAAATTTAGATCTATTATTTGTCATTTACTATTCATAACGCGCTAAAATTGAGGTATTTCTTTAATATTTTAAAAAGGTGTACAAAAGAATGTAAATTTGTAAGTGGGTAATAATCGTTTGTAGGAGAAATAATTCTTAAAAATATATTAGGTACATATATCTCAGGAAGATGCTAAGGGATGCTTATTCTTAAGTGCAAAATGACACAAAAAATATGACAGTCATATCAATCCTCTGATTAGTAAGTGGCTGATATGCTTCGTTTAATTGCATTAAGTCGTGTAGCTTACACGCATTTAAACACATCCTCTAACGAATTAAATATTCATTGCTTATTCGAGAGATTATTCTGTCAAAAATGAAATCATACGTCATCAAGATGCTAGGGGTGTTTGAGATAAAATACCAAATGACAAAGAAATAAAACACAAAAAATCATGACATCAATCTGCTGATTAGTAAGTGGCTAATATTCTTCGTTGCATTGAGTAGTGTAGCTTACACTTATTTAAACGCAATAATTCAGTCAAAAATGAAATCATACGTCATCAAGATGCTAGGGGTGTTTGAGATAAAATACCAAACGACAAAGAAATAAAACACAAAAAATCATGACATCAATCTGCTGATTAGTAAGTGGCTAATATGCTTCGTTTAATTGCATCAAGTCGTGTAGCTTACACGCATTTAAACATCCACTGGCTCCAATTAACGCGCTTGATCGACGACAAGCAATTAATTGCGATTTGTAAACTGTAATGAATATTAGCGTTTGTTTTGTAACTAATCTTTGTAAATAATTGTGATATTTACACGGAAATAAAATTAAACCGTTTAGTATCGGTTTCAGAAAAAAAACTGTAAATATCCTAGTAGGTACATATTAGATAGTAGATATATTAATAAAATATATAAATCTGGTTTTAAATAATATTTTGGATATCTTGCATCTAAATTTTCAATTTCAAAATATTATAATTTATCAAATTTAAAAAGTAAAATTTAACAATACTGGACAAACCATTTAAAACAAAACAATTATACGCGTTAGCCAAAAAGAACAATTACAAAATGCTATTTAAAAAAAAAAAAACTTTAAAACAATATGTTGTATCTCTAAAATATTTTAATTGCCTTCCTTATTTTTTCTAGAAGCCAAATTGGTTAAAAGCGGCTCGCACAGCGGTGGATAAGATAAAACATCTGATTCAAAGTTCAAATACGGTTAAGATTATCGCTAATGTAAATAAATACCATGTCCAAAAAATTCCATACTGTAATAAATTGACTAATCTGTACATAAACAATGGTTTCATTGATATAACATATGCCTACCAGTTTAAAATCGTAATATTGTTTGCCTATCGGGTTCTCTTTATGCATTTAATGCGTTTAAAAATAGTTTAGATAAATCTAATTAAAAAGATAAAGATTTTTAAAGAAGGTTCTCCTGTTTTAATATTTTTTGGTAAATTATTTAAGTGCAATAGCAAGCGGTGCGGTCAATAAAGCGGAGATGCATTTTTTTAATAATAAAATTTACGTACAGTAGTTTGACTCTGAAAGGATCATTGTCATTTGTATGTTACTTGAGTTTGTATGAATCCCTATAGAAATATCGAATGTAAGTTATACATAGGTTGAAAGTTTGAAGGATTCGGTTAAGTGATCACTTACCTACTAGCAGGTTGACTGCATGTTCGTTTTTGTCATAAAAATATCATTCACATTCGAAAAAAGAAATAATTTGATAGATAATAATAATTTTTATAGTTTATTGAGGGTTTTAGACAGATTTTATTTTCAAATCAAGTGAAACCGCGGGAGAGAGCTACGAGTGGGTATAAATTGTAATAGGTATTTTAAGACGAATAGATATAATTTATTTAGAAGAAATACATCAATGTTTGATAAATAAAAATATGTATTTATAAACATTAATTTAAATGAATCTAATTATAAAACGAATCATTGTGCGATTCTAATAGTTATCAGTTTGTCAATTCAACGAGTAATTAACGTAATTAAGATTATTTGGTAATCGGTTTTTAATCTTCTGTTTGGACAGGTTTTGTCGCACTATTGCGAAAATTAATAGGAATATTTTTATTGTTTATGAATGTTATACGTTACATTTCAAATAGTTTTATTAGGGTTTTTTTATATAATAAACATGTAGATCAAAGACTGCAAATAACTCAAATTAGAAAAGGTGGTTTGCAGAAGTCAAACACCTCTTATATTAAAATCCGTCAAGCCGTTTGGACTGCAGGACTTGCCAAAGAAATAGACATACATAGGTACATACCCTCGAAAAACCTTACGCTCTTCTAATGCAGTCGGGTAAAAATTAATAGTGATAAGTAACCAAGAGAAAGATTACAAAATGTTTTAATGCACAACATACAAAGTATATCAGTCCTACAATGAGATCAATAAATTGTATACTCCAACACGTACCTACGATATCTCCACCAAAAACCATGAATTTTGGGGTACAATATAGGAAATTCTTCTACCTAAAACAATAAAGATCCGAAATTCCAAAGGTTTAAAGTACAATACAACACCAGAAATAGTTTTTCAAAAAATAAAAGTGTAGAAACACTCAAAACTCTCATTTTATATCATCGTTGCATTCCACCTTAATCTACATATGTGACAAAAATCTATCAAGTCGTTCGGGCTGAAGACTAGAGCGTGCCAAAGAAATGGAGATAAAAACATACTTACGCTCTGAAAATCCTACACTCCTTTTGAAGCAGTTTGGCAAAAGCACTTAAAATACTATTTAAAAGTTCAGACATGCTAATCCTATGTTGCATTCTTCGTCAATTCAGATATGAAAAAAAATCCATCGATCCGATTGGGCTATACAAATTGACATAAATTGATACCTATATATGCACCAAAAAATTACACTCCTTCTAAAGTAACACTGCTTCAGAAGGACTGTTTTAGTACAATTGTTTAAACTGTAAAACATTTTTATTAAAACAACACAATAATGCTAATCCCATGTTCCAACGTTGCATTCTACCTCAATCCACAGATGTGACAAATTCGTTATCAGGTGCACGCAACCGTTTGTCGTGACGAAAACAATAATCGATCCGCGTTATTCGATTGAGTTTATCGATACATCGATAGCGGTGTTTATAAATATTCGTTGAACGTTAATCCATTATCGGGGATTATTGTTTGAGCGATAACTCTTATTACCTATTACTGATTGTGACTGTAGGCTTTCACAATAGCCGTTTAATGTTTTTGTTGATTGCCATGGCATAGACCTACTGTATACGTTGTTACAAGTATATTACTGTCTTACAGTTGGGTATGAAATAGAAGAAAATCCGAAATAGAAGAAAAAAACGTGCCCCTTCTTGTCAATCCATTACTGTCCCATTGTAGTGCACGGATCTCCTTTCAAAGCGACAAGTTTAAGGTATAAAATGAGGGCTAAGGCACAAAATTCTGGAGATGAGTATCAGGGTCTTCCTGTGTACCATCATTAACCATTGTAGTCATGCATGCCAGGGGCGATGACTATTAGTGTAAGACCTCATTCGAGGCATATATCCAGCAGTGGGTCCAAAGATGATGATGCACGTATTTTAATGTAGTTATGATGATGATGTTCTCCAAGACGCATCCGTCTACGGCGACCCCCATACGGAGTAAAGAATATCTTACAAAAGATTATCTATCACACTGGAAAATTGCCGTTTGGTAATCACATCTTTTAAAAAACTGTGTGAAGGGATTACAGACAGTTCTTTAAAAATGTAAACCAGACCTTACGAGCAGAAACGTAGGTATCAGTAAAGTGACGACCCGCGTGGCGGAACGGTTATCATACCGGTCTGACGCGCAATAGGTCCCGGGTTCGATTCCCGGCCAGACAGACATCTAAGTCACAGGAAAAAATCCTACTGTGGGGTCATGATTAAAGAAAGCGTTTTTTTAAGTTTTTAGGTGTGAGTATCGAGTATCTAGGAATTGAAGTCTATTTTGTTCTTGCGTCCGTAACACACGAACACTTGGCTGTATTTTCATTAGCTTCTTATCAGATAAAGAACATAAAAAAACTATAAAATAAATCTACATTTAGCCAAAATTCAAATAAATATTTAAAAATAGGTTAATAAGCTTTTGAAATTCACGTTTTAATATTTACATATTAAAATTTGCCGATTATATTTTCTAATTTAACGACTTGACCTTTATTTTTGCCAACTTAGGAAACGAGTAATCCATGTTTTATCTAAATTTTAGGCTCAGAAATCGTGAATTGCCTATTTGTTATACGATTAATTAAATATATGTTAAAGGTCATTCACTTGTTACCTACATAGGCCTTCGAGAAATACATTGTATTAATGAAACACTATTAATAAAATAAACTGTAGTAGCAAATTGAGGCACATGGACATTTATAAAGTTCAAAAAGGATTGGTGTCCCATATACGGTAGGTTAAACTATACCTCTCTACTGTCAGTCTAATTATTTCTACCATCGATAACCTTGAAGACTAAGTGAGAATGCTTGGCGTACCTCAAGTTTTTTTTTTCATTTGATTGAAGTAGCAAACGAGCATGCAGTCCACCTGATCGTAAGTGGCCACTGCCGCCCATGGACATCTGTAATCAGCTCCAGATAAGATTAAGGTCCTACCTGAGGTTGAACACATACCTATGCGTTGCTACCCCTTAGGACTGAGTTGGAACGCCTCGTATAAGTATGTCTCCTTTACCACACCCTTCATACCAAACAGCAGTGCTTAACACCGCTATTATAACGCAGAAATAGATGTGGCTGTGGTGCCACTGGAGTCGAACTAAATAGAGTTCTATCAATCACAAAGGATTCTCAAAAGTAGTGATAACTATCTACTTAAAACTTTATCTGAATAAAACCTAGCCAGTGACCGTTACATCAGCCTTCAGAGCGATGACATAGCCTGTATTTCGGGAGCCAAATAAAAAATAGTAGACAAATTACATCTCCAGGTGGGTACATAGAAAGTAGGCGCGTGCCGAGTTACCGCCACAAAAACTATTGACAGTTTATAGGAGACTAGGTGCGGCCGCGACTTTGGTCGCGTGGATTTTATCACCCGGGAACTGGTGTATAATTTCAATGCCTTTATATGACGTGTTTCATGTATCTTATTCATATGATCATTTCATGGTTGTGCCTTTTAAGGGGTTTTTATTACCTAAAATGTAGATTACGTGTTATTGTTGTGACTTCAAAATGTAGACATTTCGGTGAAATATTTTAAATCTAATTTACCTTTCTGATTTTTAAATTTCTACCCTATGTTCTTAAGGTTAAAACTAACGTCTTGATAGTAGAGATAATTCTTAAATAATCATTAAAGTTCTTAAGTCCTGAAAATGAAAAAAAAAAACAGATCACCAACAACTCTTACCAACGAATTGAAAAGTAACTTTGAAAAGTAACTTTCAATTCGTTGGTAAGAGTATACCAATTTTCACATCTGTGAGTTCAAAACGCGTTTAACACACCTACTAACCCGTCTAAGAATAACAATGAATAATATAATTATATTATCTTTCAGGGCTTCAACTATCTATAAAATTTCACGAAAAATCTATTTAGTATGTCGTTTCCCTATCAAGGCGTAACTGACAGACAGAGACATTTTCTTAGCTATAACATTAGTATGGATAAATCCGTGCAATTACACACGTACGGCCTTGTCAGGTGAAATACTCCGTGGTTCAATTTGCGTTGGATTCGGACACAATGCTCGAATTCAGATCTAATTATTCTCTACTCGCAACCGTTTTCTTTGTGATGTTATAATCGAACTATAACTGACTGGGATCATTTTTTCGGCGGCACAAGAGTGAAGTGTCATGTTTTTTGCTTATCCAATCGAGTCGGACTGATGAGGTCTTTACGCTAACACTTTCGGTTGCGGTTTTAAATATTCTACCCAAAATTGTTAGCAGATTGAACTTTGATTTGCGATTATTGAACTAAAGTTGCCTAACTGGAGTTGCATTAAAAGTCTACTGTTAAGGACTGATTGGAAGACTACATTTGTTTGTTGTAAGGTATATATTTTCGATTAACAAGTTGATCCGAGGCAGGGTAGGCACGCGTCGCGCGCTCCGCTCGCGTCGTCGCCCGTAATGGACTCTCGCGGATAAAGCGGCGACACCGTTACTTTTCTCAAATCACGTACACTATTGTAATATCCAATCGCCCAGAAATGAGATTGCGGCTAACAAGTTATTTACATTGACGTTTTAATATGGACTCCGACTGAAAAAACTATTTAAAAAGGTAATTATAAAGTGGTGGCCGTAATAGCCACCGTACGCGCCGGCACGCCGCCTTTGTGACGCAGCTAAACCCCCGAGATTAATTTTGGCGGCACAATGAGCCGGCCATAGTCAATAATACATGCTTCAATAAATATCTCTTGCGATATCGATTTGTCAATTCTAAAGTTTCGAAAGCGTTCGGGGCATGTACTCGCCCAGATAGGATCTTTATTGCGCGGTTTTTTCGGAAAAATGATTAATATATGGGATCGGTGCGGACGGATAAGTAGAGATTGACGGAAAGGCAGAGGTCTGTGACCGGGCGGGGAGGGGCGCGGAGAGGGTGCGGCGAAAAGATGCGAGGCAGCATTGCGCGGGCGCACCCAAAAACTAACCATAATTTACGGACTACTTGCTCGACGGCTGCCGTCGACACGCGCGGTACTTTTTTACCGTACCCCTGATCCTGTTACAAAATAAATTTCTCACGAACATCAGAGGCACATCTTTGAGAAATTGCGAAGTAATGAGGTCCGAAAATTGAGAGCGAGTACGATACACTTCCGATATAATTTCGTTCGAATTAGCGATAGCACGATTGTTTCGTTTCGGGCTTGAACTCTGAAGATTATGGCTGATATTGCGGTTTTACGAGCCGCGCGTTTTTTGTGTAATGACGGGAGATAAGAATAAAGACTGAGCGTGCTCGGATGAGGAATTTCGGTAGCCCACGGCGGGGAAGGGCTGTACTTAGCTGAAATAAACTGCTAAGTATGGGTAATTTTCATACATATACCTGGGCTCGCAATCGTTTGTGAGATGAACAGAAAACCAATAATACTGCATTCAGGTAACGAACATAGGTAAAAAGAATAAATAAGAACACATCTATCATGCGCTATTGTAAATTACTTGAGTAAAAGATTTTTTTAAATATAAATGGGTTAGTAGGCACCTGCTACGCATAAATTTAAATGCACGTAAACAAAATCCATTCGTTCATTTGCGTGTAGACGTAGAGGATACACGTTGCTCGAGGCTATCGTGATATGTGCTTATTTTATTAATTTGTTAATAGCCCTCAAGTAGCAACCGCGGGAACGTTTTGGTACGATTGCTCGCTTTGACAAGAAATAATCGCACGTAATCGTCCGGTGTTCCCATAATATTTCAAAAAAATAAAATGTGAAGGACTGCTTAAATATTCATCGAAATTGCATGCGTATGTGTAGCAGACAAAGACTGGCTTTCTCCAAGGGAAGGCGACGCGCAATCTAGCGATTACCTGCCTTTTTTGCCCCCCTCATTATGCAGATTCTGGCGAAAAAGGAATAAATTTAATAACACGCGTTCGTGCGCATGCGTTATCGAACGCACTTGCTTCTGATAATCTGCTCGCGCGCCGCCCGCAATTATTGTGCGTAGTGATGGGACCGTTCTCTTGTGTACTGTCGCTGGTTTTTCGTTCGCTTTTTTGCTATCTGTACACAGTTGTTAACTTCACTGAATTATTTATCTAAATTAAGCTGTACGTTAACAGCTAGAGGAATTAAAACATCGGGATGTATGACATATGTTATGTGTATTGAGCAACAGACAATAGGAATGCTAACTGACGTAGAAGTTTCCTTTTATGCCATTACAACCATTACATTCTATCAGAAATAATTTCAGATAAATAATGGAATTAGCTATCTCAATAAAATTCATCTATGCTTCATATACCAAGTTAGTCACACAACATAACGCAAGTTGTACCCACAACATACCCAGAAATGTTCCTATCATTTATAATAACCATTATCATACGTGAACACATTCACAACAATTTCCTCGAATCTAAATTGGTTTTTCACGTCAAACATGTTTGTAAGTGAGTGCTGTACCCACAAGATCCGTGTTTACGGGTCATTACCTACATCACTAGCCGCAGACCGCCGCACGCCGTTCCAAAACCCAATTCGATTTTTAATTTGACTCTCGCAATTCCTAGCCGTTTTGAAATCAGAACCTACTTTAAACCTATTACTTAATCCGTTCGAAACCAATTCTATTACTTTGTTGTTATAATAAAACTATTTGCGGACCTCTATTCACAAATTGACAAGCTAATTGACACTACCCACATTTCTATGGACTAAGCAAATATGGTATTGCTCAACGAATATTGTGACAATCGTGATATCTGGAGGACTGTTTATCGGTTCTGAACAACAATGCCACGCTCTACATTGGTCTATTTAGCTTGACCTTTGTGTAACGAAACGCAAATCAGTTTTTTCATTGAGATAATGTTAATTGTTTATAGTTTAGGTGCGTCAGTAGATATGTAATAGTAATCTGTTTGAGTACATAACCCTTAATATTAAGATGGAGCCGTGTGGAAATGCACGTTTCCAGCTTTGCGGTACCCTAATAAGGATAATCTTCGCACCTGAGAAGTGCAATTAATAATGGACGGGCAGAGCTTAGTAGGTACCTACTCGAGATTGTGCAAATACTACTAAGATTACGATAGGGGTGAGGAATTGATGGCATTAGCTGAGGTTTACGCAGGGAATGTTAACATTTGGAAGAACAGATGCTCACTCGCAGAAACTATACTGATTGATTATAAAATGATGTCGTAATTCGTTTTAAAAGGCGTTACATATTGCCCATCTTACACTAGTAAATTAGGCAAGTTGAGGGACGAGTTTTTTTAATTGCCTGGTCGGATACAAATTTCCATGACTAGAGGTGGCGGTGACGGTAAATAACTTACCTATTTCCCTGAAAGTTAAGAAAAAACAAAAAATATACGATGACAGAATAAGTGATACTACTACTTTTGAGCTATTATTGTTGATGATTTAAGATATATCGACCATAAACGACGACGCGCGAATTGTCTTGAACAAGTGTGAAAGATAAAGGTCTACGACATAAGAAATTGCTACGAAATTATGAGTAGGTATGTAAGAGGAAAAAAGATACAGTCGTGAGTTACTAAAATAAGGACCTACTTATGGCCTGGAGATGAATACATAATCACGAAGACCTCAGAAAGTTTAAGAAGTTCCTTACTTAGATGTATGTATGTCTTTATTTATATGTCCAGGGATTAAATACAGAACTTCTGATTTAACGGTGGCCGCTGTTACTTATAACGATATTAGGATTAAACTTATTTTCACATAGCATGGTCAGACAACAGCTGTCACACAAAGAAATCTTTCCTCCAAATCCTGTAAAAACACGCATTTCGTGTCAAACAAACAGGATGCCTGCTGGGGCAAATCCTGAAGACGGAATGCTGTGGGTGCGCATGGATCAGGTCGCCAAAAACTGGCCCCGAGTTTTAGCCTTGAATGGCTTAGCCCTCGGCCAGAAGCGAATAGCTGACGTGGCCGCGCCCTGCATACGTAATGCCCGTAAGGGAACAGGGATGCTATGGAGCCTACTTGGCTAGTCTTTACACATCGTAGGAGATGAAGGTTTGTTAGTAATACTTGGGCTATGTGCGGTTAAAGCTGTTTTAGAAGATCTCACTTTAATGAATAAATTGAGTGTATCATTTCTCTAAAAATATTTGGAGCAAAATAACGGACTATTAAAATATTATTCAAAAGGTTTCATGAGATTTTAGATTAAGACCCACGATTTAAAAATCCACCGCTTTATGACCTTTCAAATCCCGGACTGAAAATTGCCCAAATTATTTTCTTTTTATTTCTTTTCAATATTAATTTAAAGATTACAATAAACTTTACCTATCTTATTTTACATCTACTTTATGTTTACTCCAATGTGATCCGCGCAGATATATGAACGTTGAAAATCTTTCAATCGAACCGTCTCCACAGTTTCCCGAGCGCCAGTAATGGAGTATTTCGTATTTGTTTCATTTTTTATTTTTTGCCGGTTCGATTACTCGAACGCGATCTCACCGTCATTCCCGGCGAAATTCGGGAGCGTCTACCCGTCCAGCCTCCAGATATTAATTATTGATTGACGATAAAGTATGCGTAAATATTGTATGGCCGGCAATGATTATAAACTGCCTTTTCCATTATGTCGTAACACGATTTCGGGTTTGGAACTCCGCAATTTGTGAGGGATATCATTTGCGAATTAAGTATCAGTTTCCGCGGATTTCGATGCGTTTACGTCGATACGTCGATACGTCGATACGTCGTTCGCGTTTGTTATGCTTTAAATGGACATTGATTATCGTTTGTAGACTTTGTATCATTATAAAAATAGTTTGTACTTCTATGATTGATAAGGAAATATGTTATTCTAATTTCTTTAATGTTATATTTTATCTCATGACGTTAATGTTAGAATTTTAATGTTTTAGTTTTTCAGTAAAAAATACATTCAATAAAATATTCAGAACGTGTAGTTAATTAAAGCTCTTATAGTTATAGGATTGGTATCTTATTTAAAAAGTTCTACACATTAATATCTACATCATTGCCATTTACGTACCACCTACCAGCCCTAATCCAGTGCAGAGTTGGAAATAGTAACTCTTTCATAAAAAGAAAATTTATTGATGTACCTAGTTGTGATTGTTTATAATCTTAGTATTTGATTTTGCTTCAGTAATATAGCTTCTTAGATTTAGATCCTAAAGCACCCTTTAAAAAATGGCGCTATTCCAAGTTGTCACCCGACAAAACCATACAAACCAAAATAAAACGCGAAATAAGAAAACTGCTATCAATAATTAAGCGTAACACAATGGGATTGTTAATTGGCGACGTCAGCTGTCGTCTGCGTCTGCGCACAAAACCACCCCACTATAATCCACGCTTAGGCACCGGTCATAAGGACTACGCTATATTCCCAGCACTATTGTTGCGATGTATAATATCTTTGAGTGAGTTTTGTATAGAAATTATTCACTCGTAATTATACTTATTTGTTTGCGATTATAGAAATTATAGAACGAAATAGTAACTTACGGGTTAACTATTAACGCATAATTCTTACAGTTAAACTTAAAACAGATAAGTGCATTCTCCTAGATGAGTAATAAGCAATGACTGACAGACCGATTATAATCTCAAATGGGATCGAATAAGGTATGAAAGCTCGTGTAAAAATAACATGAAGAATATTAAAGAAGTTGAATTAATATGTTTGAAATTTTGTATAATTATCCGATTTCATATTTAACGGTTTATTTGAGCATAAATTATGTAGAAATACTTTTATAAATCACATGTAACTTTCCTTTAAGTTTAGATAGCAACATTTAAGTTTAATTGATCTCAATAATTTCGAACTAAAGTTCAACTTAATATTCATATTACCTACGAACTTATTATGAACTGGTAATAAATAAAAGAAGCTATGAAAAACCCTTTGGTATGTCCACAAAAACCCTAGTTTAGCCTGATGGTATTGGCATTGTAAATTTATCTAATCGGATCCCTCGTTCAGTGGAGCGTGGTGGCTTAGGGTGATTCCTGTCGTAGGTGAAGTGGATTCTAACGCCAGGGTTTTTTACTAGAAGTCATCCATATTGCAGATTGATAAGGCGGAACAGACGTGACTTGCATAGAAATTATATACTAAATGTATCTATGATATTCAGTTTTTGTTATCACTAATTTCGTTGTATATTTAAAGCTACGTTGGTAGCGTCATATAATATTTAATTTTCAAATAAAATTAACCCTCATGTATGACTTTCTACCCGCGATTATAAGTTAGAAAAGCGGCCAGTAAAGTAAAATGCGACTAAAGTAAAAGTGGTTGACGATGTTATGCAGGAAGACGCCGTTGTTCATCTTCTGATTTTTATTCCTTAGTCACATCCTACAATAACTACGAGAAGAGAGCATAGAGTAATTATACAGAGATAATAGGAGCCATAGGCAGGCCTGTCAGTACAAATGTCCAAGATGAGGAACCTTTACTTATCTTTGTCTTATCACTTTATTAGACTAGCTAATTTGCTTTCTCTTTTTTTCCATGGACACATTTTACATTGGCTTTAAATGTATGGAAGAGAGTTCCAAATGTTAACATTAAATGGACATGTATATCCCTATATTTGTATGCCTATCATGTGGTAGATTTGTATTAAAACAGATCGTAAGAATAGTTCATAGTTACAGATCGGTATAAAAATTTATTAATGTTTTTTTTTTTTTATTTTTGACCACGTAGAAACCACTCGTAAGATTAGATTAAGGCAATTATTTGCAAATCACAGATATAAATTATAAATTATTTTATTGCATTGTTGAAATGGCCTAACATAGAAAGTTTGGACTGGTTGTAATGACATTGTTAAGCTAATTAATGTAGGCGTTACGTAAGACAGTGGATACTATTAAGTATGTAATAAGTTGGTTGATAGTCGACTTGTAAATCTTGTATTAAAGAATCTTTAACATCCATTACTTATTGTATACTAATTGTGTGCGTCATTGTCAATAATTAACAGATTATAAAGGCGTGAAATTGAAATTTGTGTCTAAAACTGATGCGCGATATTCAATACAGATTATTGAAAATGATTGAAATATTAGGAAGTTTAGAATGATATTTTATTTTTTATTCATTGAATTAACTATCTTATCTGAATTAACTAACGAAGAAATCTTAATTTTTGTTGTTCGTCTAAATATATGTAGGTAATTATTTTTAGAAAAAATAGCAATTTGAAGGTTGATACATCGACAATTAGATTTGGGAATAATGCGTTACTACCAACGCGCAAATTTTATTGCTTCGTGTTTCTTACTTTTTCTTTCCTCTTCTCTGCTTTTTATTCATAAAATCAAACGGCTTGACTGCGAATAGCTGTAGTGGCAGCTACCAGGATTGATCCTGAAAGTATGTTACTTTTAAGTGTACCTTTGAGGGTCACCAAAACAAGCTCACACGTCACGAACGTTGCGGTTAGCAAGAACCGAGCGTCCATTATTATTACTTACGCAGTTTCCGACCAAGTGTGCATTGTGCTTAAAACAAAGGGTCCTCTACACCACTCGAGCTTAATTTTCGAGTGCGTGTTAGTATTTGAATTGGTTTTAATCGTGGGATAAACAATGGGGAGGGTGCATTGGTGCGCGGCGACACGCCCTGCCCATGTGTACTTGTTGAGTTCGTAAATTGTTTTATACTACGATTAAATAGGAATTAATACGCTTTTATACGCAGAAATTAAAAGCCAGTAGCAATTAATGCATTGAGAAGCGTTAACGTGTACGCTTACTGAATTTGTTCGCGGTTTTTCTTTAAATTATAAAGGTAATTTCAAACTTTTTGGCGGAAATAGTAGATAGCAGTGGTCAAAAGAAAATACAATCAATAAAATAAGTTTAATAATGTCATTAAAAAAACAATGAAATGTAAGTAAATGAAAGAGTTTTAAAGAATGTAAGACAATTTCCAATTAAGTGTAAAATAGAGCATCTACATACATTGTTTAAATTATGCGTAGGTAACTATCCCTATTAGAATTATAAACACTTTTTTCGTTAAAAAAAAGTGAGGGAATGGCAAGCCATGAAATAATCTGCATTCGTCATTTAATCATTTTACTTCAAACAAAGAAGACAACCAGGAATATTTATCGCAGTCAATAGCTTCCGTTACGTTATAAATTTATTTGTGCATTACAAAGTATTGTTTATAAAAACGTCGAAGCACATTTATGCATACCTAATTTTATGACCGCTGGTAGCATTGCTAGATTATCGTTTGAATGTCGTAAAAAATTGCCCAGTGCATAGTAAGTCTATGTAAATTGTTTGTGAACGAGTTATCCCGAGGGTAGGGGTGACTGATGCGAAACGCGTGAGCAATCATTGCGATCGACGACTCCCGCGCAGGGAAGTGACGAAAACACACATACATAGGTACACACACACCTGCGCAACAACACATGCACGCACCAACGACCGTCAGCCCCCATGTTAATATCGAGTAGATTAGTAATCCATTGTTAAACACATGTCTATGCAAATAAATATTTATACCACGTTAAGGAACGTGTGCAACCGCTTCAACAACTTTTTACTGCGCTTTGCAAGGAAACAGTCAATGCAGGCCCGTTGATTGCCGTTTCCAAGTATTGGGTAATGCTAAACGAATAATGAATTTATTTAGCGCTCCCGATAAAATCTTAAGAAAGTTACTACGTGTGTACCGAAAAATCGCCTAACTTCTGCACACATGTCACGCAGGCATCGACCACAATTATATTACTTTCAAACATTAAATAATCGCTCAGGGAGTTGCGGATACTAAATTTAAAACTACCGACGCACGCACGAGGAATTTACTTAATACCCGGTTTACTTCTACCGTCATTACAGATAATTAGGCGATGTACGAAATTTAGTGAAAACGAAATCGTTTCGATGCGATAGTCCGATACGACGTGCGCTCGCTAATGTTTTTTCGAGCAACGCGTAAACAGCGTCACGATACGTGAACACAGACAGCGATAAGCTTTCAAAAAATATTATCTGGTGCGTTAAAAAATGCGTAATTGCGGTATTGCGTTGGAAATCGCGAACGTTTACGCACGCATCGGAATTAAGTAATTAGCCCGCCCCGAACATATCGACCGACGATCTAGCTCTCATCGACTGCGTAACAATCAAAGCTCCGTTAGCTACTGTGTAAATAGTGGCCGGTTGTTTTTTGTTCATAAAACGGCAAAGCGCAAAGTCCTAGCGATACAGAAAAACCAGTGTCCATAGCAGTAATTCAAAAGACTCGTCTGTAATTGCATCAGAAATGCATCATAAGAACTATGAATACTAAAACAAACTATAGGTATACATCTGGTATTATTTACAGGAAAACTGAATATTTACGCTAGAAAAAATTGTGATTTCATAATAACATTTTTTTACTCAAAGCATATGAAAGTATACACGATACCTATAACGAAAATGCATTTAAAAAAAAAATTGTCTGTCTGTCAGTCTGTCGGTCTGTCTGTCTGCATGTCTGTCAGTTTGGCTGAGCTAATCTTCTTAAGGGCTGGACTGATTTTGACGGGACTTTCACTGGCAGATAGCTGAAGGTCTAAGGCGTAACATAGGCTACTTTAATTTT
>DWPV01001081.1:0-22623 GCA_018251915.1 Urbanus proteus proteus | reverse complement strand
GTGGAGGAAATATTAAAAAAACGTTTGACAAGACATCCTGCTGGGGATGTGTAATATGTGTATATAGATTTGATACATAATAAAGGACAATCTATATCAACATAAGAAATTCGTTGGGTTTAGAATGCACAGGATTGAGTGTATTAGCGCCGATTAGAGGGATCTGTATCGAGTATTGGACTTCAAATTGCGAATCTATTGGGATATGAATGTGCCAATTATACAAATAAACTTATAACAGTAAGATTAACTTTCTACGATATGGTTGAAACAAAGCATTTGTGATAAATCTTACGTGCAACTTGACTTCAATTATTGTTTGTTGCAATTTTTATAAGATGTGAGAAATTGATTAAGATGGGCTGCATGTGAGTCCACCACTACCATATCATACACGTATAACAAAAATAAAACAGAATATATCTACATGAAGTGGTCATATTGCTATATACATGGCTTAAATAAAGAAATGAATACGCTATTGCTTGGAGCCCTTTACAAAGAAGTGACCATCAAAGCTAAATACAAACATCATTTATTAAATAGTATGTGTATCAATACCTGAACAACCATCATTATTTGAATGTTGCAAAATATTTCCGTAAAATGTGTGTGTACCTACATCTATACAAATAAATAAAATTGAAGTGTCTGTTTGTGATTTCGAAATAACAATTTTTTACTTAATGCATATGAAAGTATACACGATACCTATAACAAAAATGTTTTTTTTCTGTCTCTTCTAAACTTTCACTGTATGATAGCGGAAGGTCTAAAGCGTGTTACTTTAATTAAAAAAAAAGCATTGCTGCGCGCTCCACGTTCACGCGGGCCCCCTTTCGGGAGAGCGGGATTTCAGTTATGTTCGAATTTATGTATTCCTTATTATCTTTTAAACGCAAGTGAAACCGTGGGGATCATCTAGTGCTATATAAATGTGATGTATCTGTTTTGATTCGACTAGTAGTTGAAGTAGTGTTAAAATTTGCGTTTCTAACGGCAACGTACCCGGATAAAACTTCCTGAATAACCCAATGTTTATGTCTGTGTTTATCTATCGCATAGGTTATTGCCTCGAGAATAGTTCGAAGTAGTCAGAGCCTAACAATTACGTACTGAATATTTTTTCTTTTCTAATTTGCTCTATATACGCAATAGCGATACTAAGATAACAAAATGGCGTATAACATTGAATGTTTACAACTATAAGCGATTAAGAAAAATTTTTTCGTGTACATAATTGAAAATATGAATAATATTTTGCTACGAAAAATCTACGCTCTTACATCAAGTGCTGCGTAAATTACAATTCAATATTACCAACTGTGATGTTGTAGGATAACTACGATAACAATTCCAGTGTATAGGTATTTCGAAAGAATCAGTAGCAGTTTCACGGCAGGGTTAAATACGTCAAGAGTTAAATTTACTTCGGGTTGCTGATGTCAGACGCTTCACCTAGATTTCAGCTTTCAACGAATGATTCCTTTTCCCGCAAATAGATGGCGGCGGAGTACTTAACAACGTTGCGATAACAGACTTATAAGTAGCTTCAACCACAATAAACAAAATATTTTTAAAAAGATTTTCATTTAAAAAAAAATTGTTTAAAATTTAAAAAAAAAATGAAGGCACATTAAATATAAGTGACAGTTCACAACAACCGAAACGAAACAAAACAGACGATCCTAACTATTCACACACTGCAATCGATTTCAAATAAAGATCGTTTTCAGTTTATGTAAACTATTGTATCGCACCACTTCGCGACAGAGTGACGTCGTAGCAGGAAGTGCACGGTGCTACGCAGGGCCGGCGGGGTGCGTCGACGCAAGATGCGGCCTACGGTGTAGGGCGGGCGGCGATGCTTCCGCGTAACGTTCTATCGACGGGGCGACGGGACGCGTGCGACGGAGTACGGGCGACACTCACTGTAAAATATCCAACTACAGCTGACTGTGTCCCTGATGGTGGTGACGATTCCGGCGGAGGCGTCACATGCGTCGAGGCGGCGGAGGCGCGCGGGCGGCGCGGGGAGCGGGGGCATGGCGCGTCCTCTCGCGGAGACAGTGCGCCGAGCACTGCTGTGGTGCCGTGCACGCCGCCCGCGACTCGAAATAATCGGCGGGAGAGCCGGGAGCGGGCGGTGCAACAAACAAACCGCCGCTATTCGCGGTGCGGTGACTCATAGACGTCAGCCCGAGCTAAATGCGGACACCGTGTGCTGCCGCCCTTCGTGAGGTTTTCTGCCGTTTTCGCTGGCAGGGCGCACGCGCACCGCTCTCCGTAGCGGGTCGTCGACCCTCGCCCACGTACGCTTCCACTCTTGCATTCATCTCCGGCGCAACGTTACCCTAGCGTGTCCCTTCCGCTGCACGCGTCTCGAGTCTCCACTGCGAAACTTCTACATTTCTTTGTAGTATTTCATTGAAAGCATCGCAATGATTCATTGAATGTTACGATGCAATTATTTGTAAGGTCACATGGCCGACGCGCTTCAGGGCGCGTTGGACGATAGCCGGGCGGTGGCGCGTTTGTAACGTTCGCGTGCTCATTGCGCAGGGATAAATTAGAGTCCAGGTGATTACGGCATCGTAGCCGGCCCTAATTCATAGCACGATTGCGGCATACATCAGCTAAAGGTGCAGTGCGCAAAAACAACGTAGTTCCGACGTAAACGCATTTCGCTCTCGAAATATGACGTATTACAGGCAGCTACTTTGTGTCACAACTCTCAGCTAGGTAATGAAAAATTATGCAACGTTTTAGTTCCACTTTTTATTTCAGTTGAAACTAAAAATAAAATAACAATCACAATTAACAACATCTTCCGTTGTTGACTAAAAATAAAATTAATATTTTTTTAGCAGCAAATTCAAGCCAAGAAACTACGTGCACCGTAGTAGTACTTGCGTCAGACGATTCAAGTATGACGTATCTATTGTTTGCTTAATCCAGTCTCCTGATTACCTATATGGATATTATCGAGCGTCTGCCACGTGCCCTTAGAAAATAATATAGCTGGCGGAGCTTGCCAACTTCGTTGTTTTAATAGCTCATTACACTCTCGAGTATAACTTACGAAGTTCTAAAGAGTGCCCAGAATAATCCAACGCATAAATTGAATTCACAGCGGAAGTAGAACGCGGCGAGTTCGCTTTAAGCTTCCACAACTAAACCGCGATGTTTTAAAATGTCTCGGTGGGAAAATGATTGTTTTGTGAATGGCCATTGAGACGATAGCATGTTCGTACGTTGTCAAAGTCGACGAGCTTTCCGGTGTCCGGCTTGTACGCGTATTACGTACAATTTTACGTAACGTATGACACGAAAGTGGTTGGGAGTTGTGAAAGTATAAGAAAAAAACGAATGATCCCGCTGGAGCGTGTTAATTAATGTACAGCTAAGAGGCGCTGACAAGGCACCGCGTACAGACACGCGCTCCTGTTGATGGATCGTCTCCGGACTTCGTTGGACGCTCGTGACTAATACACGCTACATTTTACGACTGCGAACTTCGATGAAGCATAAAATTTATACCGGCAACAGTAAACTTTACACGCATTTTAAACTGACCTAATAGATTTATAACGTGGCTGTAGGTTCTGTTAATTTTAAATTTAACTCGGACTGAATTTTTGGATAGTTTTAATCCAGCGTGGATAACATTTCGCAGTCATGTTTTTGTGCGAGGATTACCTACGTTATATGTATATTTCGAAACTTATATCCATTTAACTCATGAATGGAGGAAAAATTGCTATTTTTCTCCTTGCGTACCACTAACTAATGTTTGTGATATGTACCTGTAGTATGTTTTCTTTCATTCAGTTCGGGATCACAAACGCAAAGTCGATTCACATCAGGCCCATTTTTAACGTTTGTTATTTTATTTTTGTCACTGATTTATAACTCTAAAAAGTTTCACGGCCACTTTTTAGATCGAGCAAACAATATATTTTATTATTGTTGAAAACGTCTGCCATAATAACATACCTACATTAAAGGGTTCATGAACAGTAAAACGATAGATACAGAATTTTGACCTTATTTTTCTATTGCTTCAAAATGACAGAAAACCTTATAGCTTTCTTCCAGCCTTCTGGACTTTGACGTCTAACCGCGACTAATTCGTTGTTATCCCTCTATCTATTGTAACGCTGCCACTTCTAAGGACTAGGTTGTTGAAGTCACTTGAGAGTTTTAATTAAAAATGGTGTAGCTTTGGTATCTTTACAATTGACTTTGATATGTACGTATATAGTATTCAGAAGTCTACTACTGAACATGCAATATGTTGAAAAGGTGATTTATTCCCAGTTAACTCCACAGGAAGCCGCTCCTGTCATTCTCATGGATTTATTGAAATGAAATTATTTTATTGCAAGAATGTAGTTTACAAAGATGATACAATAAAAAAATCCTTATTTGCCTACTATAATGGTCAAGGGAAGAGACACTACATCAGTATCCAACGATAAGGCCAGCTTACAGCACTAGAATCCTACTATAAGATCTTAATCGTTAAACATATTGCAGGTAATAAATTAATGCATTAATGTAAACTGTTGCTTTATCATCGGACATGTTCTGGACGGGGGACAATTTCGGTACGTCACACGAATCACGTGAGCGAAATTAAAGAGGAAATCCATTGGTCTGTTGTTGGACGTAGTTCTCGCATTGGTGAATCACGCTCAAATTTTACAACTTATATTTATACGCAGCGGGCAGACAAGCCAGGAAATAAAGCTACAGCCTAATTTTCTTATAGCGGATTCGAAAAGTATAGCGGATTTCACTTTCAAACTGCCATTCCGAAATACACATCGTTCAGCATCAGATACAATTAGGTTTACAGTGAGCGGAACGACGGGAGCGGAGACGTAATTGCATGATTGATGGGTAGAAAATCCTCATAATTCGGGGTCGGAGAGCACCGCGTGCTACACGTCGGCTCGGCAGTGCCGTAAATCTACCGGTGAAGTAAAGCTATCTTTGATCCGTGGCATTAATATGTTTTCAATTTGGCGGCGGGACAGAGCGCAGACCGCGCCGGTTGCGTCAGTCGGCTGACACCTCGAGGAAACTGTCCCTGAAGTGACAGGTTTTTCTATTAGCGACGCTCTTTACGACCGCAGCCGAAAATACGGAAAACGTCTAGATCCTATAACTAACCTAGACGTTGACACGACGAATACGATAGCAACGAAAAACCAATAATAAAAGAAAAGGGATACCTATCTAAGCTTCAACAATAATTAGGCAGATCGGCATCAGGTCCCGTCGTCGACTTTAGAGATTAGTGCCAAAAATCCACAGAATGTCCAAACTTTTAATGTTGGGATCGCGTTAAGCGAGTGACACTGACAGGGAATTACGTCGTACATCCAACCTTTAAAAAAGTCTGATTCACCGAAGACACTTTCATTCGATCCGGAAATACCTACTGAACAAATTTAACCGTCCTTGCGTACAACTCAAATGTAAATACATAAAGGATAATTATATACTCGGGAAATATATTGCTGGCGATGAGACAATTTTTGAATGACTAACGAAAATATTAAAAAAACATCTTCGTGAACTTAGCAGAAACTCGGTAGATATATTTTTACACAGAAACCATTCGCATCTTGACTTGCATCGGGTTTTATAGCTTGTAACGTAATGCATATACATTTATAACATGTGTATACCAGACTGCTCGAATCAACTACATCTAAAAAATAAGTTTATTGCATCAAAATAAGGTCAAAGCAAAGGTGTAGAGTATCAAAGAACTGTATACTGTATCGACTTTAAAAATGTATACCTATAACCAGTTGAAGGTAGTATGCTGTTTTTGTCTTATAGCAGCACTGCACTGCTTTTTTAGTTTCATGGTCATGGTAAAGCTTATCATCTTTTTCAAAGTGCCTCATAACTGTATTCTGAACTACCATAACATTGTAGTATTCTGAACTACCATAACATCTGCCTACTAAAAAGAAGGTACGTAGACCTTCCTATGCTTCTTCTATTAATTAAAAAACCTTGTTGATAAAAGAATTGTCTGTGGAACCTTGAAACTTGTATTAAACTTAAGAAACGTTTGGTCTGTCAGTGAATCTACGTAAATATTTATTGCCCATTGTAAAGAGGGCAGTTTACAATTTCGTGCCAATTTCTACGGCGAAATCGGAACTGGGCCAGTCTCCGTTTGCGCTGTGATAGTATCCAGATCACATCAAAGTATTGCACGAGTATAGATCTAAGCCAGTATCCGTCGATAGGACAACCGACGCGACGGAGAATTTTATTGGCCAGAACGTTTGGTCCTAAAATACGTGAAATTTTCCATTCACGAAATCGTTTACTGCTATAAATATAAATTGTGATACTAAGGCTGACCGATCATTGGCTACTAAAGTTTGAGCGATAGTTGCTAAAGATACTATTTTGTAGCTTAAGCTACTGAATAGTTGCTTATACTGCTATGGTCTTTGTTTATGTGAGTTAAGCGGTTAAGCGTCCGTCGGCTAAGCATGTTTGGTTTTATTCGAAACATCTGCAAACAGTTGATTATTTAAGCGTCTATATAAATACATAAGCTACTAAATAGTAACCGAACAATTTGACTAATTACTACCAGCTAATTAACAGTCAGCCTAAATGTAAGTTAACCTATTTTAATAAATAAGTATTAATATACTAATATAATAAAAATAGATTATAAAGTTAATGAATGTATGAATCGTTATAGTTGCTTTAAAATAACTAATGTAGTAGTATCCACGTAACCATTTACTACAATGAGTAGGTGTGTTATGGTGGCCGACTTTTTCATCGTAACACGCATTACTCTAGAAATTATACTACATATTTTTAACTTTACACTAGTACAAATGTCAAGATCTATTAATTCATGATGGAGAATGCTAATATTAAATTTAAGGGCACATTTTATTTGAAATAACATATTCATGAATCGACACAATAACTAATTAAATAAAAAATGTAGAAGATTTTTGCTGTTTAAATGATATAAATAAAGGCATAGTATCGCAATGTGATTGATTAGCTGTAGGATAGGAATTTTTCCTGACTCACTTGTGATTGACTGAATGACAGTTTGAATGAATCAAAGAATCATAATAATTGCAAGCATGCAGCAAGTATCAAAAAGGAATGTTAAAGGAATATCAAAAAAATACAAATTGTCTGTGACACAAAAGACAATTTGTATTTGTTTATAACTACATTTAAATTGAAATGTTCAAATTCAAACTAAAGGTTAAAATTTCTTAAACAATATTTTATTAATCTTTATCAGCGTCAGAAATGTTTTGAATGCGATTAGTGAAAATTAAAATGAGTAATATTAATTTATTTACATAAGTCCCTTTGAGATGATTATAGAAAAGTTTAGACTTCTAATGTACTATACATTAGAAGTCTATTTATAAGGAATAAAGGGTTAATTTAACATTACGAAATTTATGTCTATGTCTGTAATATTTTGGGATATGGTTTAAGTGTCTCGTTGGATGGATAGTCGATTTTTTCTGATATGCTTCAATAACCAAAAAAGCCACAACTTATGAAAACAATGCAAACCGATTTACTCGGTTTTAGACTTGTTTTCCTTGTAAAGTTTAAATATTTGTTAAGAAATTGTAAAAGGTTTTTTGGTAATATGTATACGTTTTGTTGTGATAGTGCCCGTAATCGAGTAGGTGTGTTCGAAATAAAAAAAAAATTATAAAGACTAAACTATAACATAGCTAAGTCATAGTACATACAGCTCGTAGCAACCGGCTAATATTGTAATATTAGAGGAAGGGGTGATAATGGGTACCAACAGACACCCCTTAACATAGACAAGAAAAAACTCAGAAGGTTTTTTGTTTACCAGATTTCGGAATCTATTTTTTCCGGAACACAAGGTGAGAAAATAAATCAGAAACAAGGCGACTTTCTCTTTATATCGCCCGCCACTGGTCTCCTCCTCTCGCGTACTTAATCTATAGATCTATACATCCATGTACACTGTCAAGCTGATTAAACAGTACTAAACCTTAGATAATGTAACCGACTGTAAAAAATCCCTGACATCTATGATCAAATGTAACTACGACCGTTGCATAATTATAATTTCGTATGATTTCGTAACAGTGATCTGAATCTCGGCACCGGCTCCGCATGTTACAGAACAAGACATGTTGCAGCCTTTGAGTGTCAACATGAACTGGCAGGGCTTAATCCAGTTGTTACGTTTCCACTGCCACTTGATGGCACCGACGTTCACTGATCCGGGGCTTGAGAAATAGGAACATTCGAAATGATTTAAGACAGATATTTTTTATAGAACATGATCTGCTTTAAAGGAAAGTATTTTTAAATAATAAATAATTTCTTTTTCACGAAGAAATCATAATACAAACAGCAGGAAATCAGTATGGAATGTTTGTAAATGAATGTAGCATCGAAAGCTCTGAAGTGATTCAAATGTTCTCATAAAATATTCGGGAGTAAGAAGAGAATGTTATTGTTTTGTAAAATCCCTCTCACTGAGAGGAGACCCATGCCCAGCAGTGGGACAATAATGCGTTATAATATAATATAAGGTAATAATTGTTTTGGGAAATTAATGAGTCAAGAAATACAATCGTATCAACTTTGCCAGACAGTTAAGAAATTTTGAGATACATAAACGGAAATTTACAAAAATATAATGTCACAATCTTAAGCAATCCTTGAAGAGTATGGAGAATAATGGCCTTTAACCCTTAGTATTCAGAGAGAAGACTTGCGTCGAGCAGGGTTTCAGGGCATCAACCGTTTGACAATTATGATAATAATGCAAGGATAAATAAGTTTGCGAGATCCACTTGATAGCTCTCTCATAATCCTTAATAGCGTAAGTGAAAAAAACGGAGGTGAAGCAGCAACAGGAAGCAATACAAAAGCTATTGGCAAAGGTATCGTTGCGAAATAGCTCGGTGAGTCACGCGAGTATTTCGGGGGAGCGCTCCCAGCCCCTACGCCGCAACGCGTTCAAGACTCGCCACTTCTCAACGCTGTTTTGAGTTTCTATTGAAGCAAGTGCTCTTTGAACTATCGTATTATTGTCAAGGGCATTTTTGATTAAGTTTAAAAAATACAAAGATTTATTCCGGAAGGAGATAAGACCTGATTTAGACAATTAGAAATTAAACTTTCGGCTAATAAATCTTAAGTTAATATGTATTCTTACTATGCGTGTCAATGACGCGTAAACAAATAGTGACAAGCTTGGCCCGAGCTGTACGGTATTCAAAATTTATTAGCAACTTTATTGCAGTTTGGAAATACGCGTGAACAGTAGTTAGTGTTGACACGGTAACGAGATAACCAGATATCGAGATAGAACTCGAGGTCACCAAGAAGCGTCGTAACGTTTTTGCGTAAACGTAAGCGTTCGGTGAGCGGCCGCGGCCGGCCGGGAAGGCGCGTGACGCAGACACGAGCCCCGACCTACATATGTCGTCAAAAAAATCAGCAGATGTTCAACTTTGAAGCGGGATATATCGAGCAGGGCAGAATGTGTTGTTCCGAATAGAAATAAACTTGTCACATATTTTGATTGTATCTAGAGCGGTTAGTCATGTCGTTGCCGATGCCAACGGCCCGGACGCTGCGCACCACCATCACAGCTATAAAGGCAATCGTATTCCAGACTGAATCACTATAAGCGCCGTCTGCAAAATGTCTCACCACTATACATTGAATACGTGCATTGTGATTGGACGACCGTATATAGAAATAATTTCAGTTGACATTGTTTACAACTATTATCAAGGTCGGTTGTTGATTCAGTGTGATGTAGTGTATGTAAACAAAAGATTAATTAGGTTTGTGTTTTTGGTAATCTTAAAATAAAACGTTATTTAAATTAAAGAGTGAGAATAAATTTTATCTGCCTAAGTAGAGCAAATTACGTGATACACAAACTTTTTGAATTTACGCCATTCATTCGAATTGTTTATTTTTTTGAACATCACACTTATGATTTACGTCAACTATAAAGCGATTACTCCGAAATAAGTGGAGCAGACGAACAACAGAAAGGGCCTATTCACCTGATTGTCGGTCACGTAAACACTATTATTTCTGAATCTTCAAAGAGGGTTGTAACGAGCTTTGAAATCGGGCTACAGTATAACAAAAGAATTAACATTGGGAATAAATTTAGAGCGGTCGTAATTTTGGATAAGAGCCGAGTGCGCTAGGTGTTGCCATACGCGGCACAGGCCCAGCTTCGGCTGGGCATTGTGAAGTGAGTGACTCAATGATGAGCAGAGAGCACTCTTAAAGCATATTTTCAGCAGATGTCACTACTATTAACTGAGTCATAATAACTTAAACAGACCCAAATGTACTTTTAGTACTTTTATGAATAAATACCTCAACAGATCTAAGTCACAAACACGAATAAAAAAAAACAACAATAAGGGACTGTCAATCGTTTGACACTGACGTTTCGTTGTCAACTTAAGTGACTGACACAAGATGCGCCGAGATAACAGCCAAGGTATCCGTCAATGTTTACATCACTTCGCACCAACCTCTTCGCCCCTCGCCCTACTTGCGCATCATAAAATAATTAGCAATGATTCATCTCTACGAAAGCGTCACTCGACGACCCGACGGCAAGATAACCGTCGCGGGCTGTTGGCATTGCTTTTTGACAGCCGATTATTTCACTGTCGGCGATCGTTAGCGGTGATTATAAATTTGCCGCGTGATTGCAATGCCAGTCAATTCTTATTTTTGTTATGATTTATGGCGGCAAGATGATAGTCTGCCATAACATTATGAGCATATTATTTGTCAATCTCGGTATATCCACGCATAATTAAAACTGTTGTTTGTTACATGGTTTTTCGCGACGCCAAAAACTAAAAAATATTTTTTGTGATCCGTAGCAGTCCGTTCGCTTATGGACCCTGCATACAGGAAAATTAGGTGAGTTTTACGAACTATTGCATTTAATAAATAACAAAACGTATTAGATACCCTTCAAAGTTGAACATGTAATGAATTTAAAAGATTGAGAAGCGTATTAATGGTTTTATTAATCTGTATCATCTAACTGTTTAAATTATCAGTCATTGGTTTACAAATTTAAGGAAATAAAATTAAAAACAAATCATTTTGCAGCTGACAAAATGAATGCTCCCCCGACTACTGAATCCTTTCGACGTTCGATACTTTGAGATTACTATGTTTATATTGCTTAGGTAACTCCCCGGGAAGCACACAATGATGAAAATAATAATATAATTAATTATAAGTGAACTTAAACAGTGACTGATTTCTAATAAGAGGACGCGGAGTTTCCGCAGCGAGGTGGCCAGAAGGTACCTATTTCAATGAAAGAAAGACAAACAGATCATTAAACTAAAACTTTGTAAACGCGTATTATAACAAGCGATTACATTAATGATAATAAGTGTCATTTGTATATTTCATTCAAATAAGATAAACATTGACAAACTTTAAGGAAAACATGTGAGTTATGGAGTTTCTTACGCCGATTCTTCTTCATAACGAGATACCTTGCGAGGAGATGGTTATTTATTGACTTCCTTAAATATTTATGTACCTAAAGCTTATCTGTGATTTTGAATGATTTTCCGAAGAGGAGAATAAGTAGCAAAAATGAATAAAACACATAAGAAGCCGCGAAATCTTAGTGGTATGAGATTGAGCCGTTTAGATTGGAATTCTCGATGACTGAACCCCTATTACGAGTTTATTAAGTTTAGCGAAACGTTCCTCGTTTACGGTTAGGCCCGTACATCTACATGCAGCGCATCTAGCGGACCGTTTAGGTACTAAAATTTTACTATGGGAAAAACGGGCTTAAACGTAAACCGAGATCGTATTAAGAAAACGTAACAAACTTGTACTAAGGGCTTTCTGTGTCTATTAGAAAACAATTACTAAACGGTCCAGGAACAATGAAGTGAAATGTAACCCATACGCCTAAAAGTTCTTCAGAAAAAGTCAAATTGTATGAAATCTACCAATCAGAACATGATAATCGTGGTGGATATGGCCTTGACCAATAATGGGACATCAATGGGTTGACGTTGATATAGTATAGCATTTATACAAATTATTTGCACAATATCTAGTACTATATCAAGTAATTTGCGAAAACTAAGTACATATCATATCATCATATAAGAAATTATTTCTAAATAGAAATATGGAAGATAAATAAGTTAGGTAGGTTAGGATATAAATAAGTTAGGTAAATAAGTAGTAGCGTAATAAAATATTTCTAAAAAGACTTTGTAAACTTCGGGCCCGCAATGGATCTTAATAAATAGATTGATTATCAATGACATATTTAAATACATATTTATATATTTTTATGGGAACATTTTTTATATCATAATATACCCTAATGAACGGCAGTTTTTAACTTGATAAATAACGATCTTGGTGGAGATATTGCTAATTTGATAATTAATAAAAAAAACAAATCTCACGAATTCATTGATATTCTTTGAAAAAAGTAAAAGCAAGGTTTCACAAAAAAGGACTAAATCTGTATGAAATTTTCATATTATGAAACAGGTAAAAATATTGAGGTAGTAATATTTTTATGATTTATTTTTTAACTCTGAACATAAACATATTTATGTTTATTGAATATTGCCATCAAAACTTTAATATCGCTTTTACAAATACCATACAAAAACAAACATCTACTCACTCATGAAAACGTCAACGAACACTTGTAACTTGTTGCAATTCGGTTGCACTGTTATCGAAACTTGAACAGAACAGTCTGTTTGCGGCATTTCACTAAGCTATAACATAGGGACCGTCCTCGATAGCACTACCCGCGGCATGAGTGTTGCACAGATACAATTCGGAGAGTAACACAGGAATACGGGCGACAGCACGCGTGATATAGTACGGAGTGAGGACCGGACGGTGCGTGCCGGCGGAGTTGCATCGGAGTGCATGCGCGATGCGCCAGCGCACGGCGGCAGCGCGAGACTGTGCGACGTCGCCGAGCCCGTCCCATGCCTCCCCGATAACCTTAAATTAGATTAATTGTATCGAGCTGATTCATGCGTCACATTCACAAGACAAATGTGTTTGGCTTATTTTAACAATAGGGATTAAGGAAGACGAATGGCTCCATTTTGCCCCCGCTCGCGCGTCGCCCGTGTCGCTTCACGCGCGCCTGCGGTGATTTCATAATGAACACGAAAACTTAAGACGCGCGAATGGAGTTTGGCCGGAGACGGGGCGAATCCACGATAACTATTCGTTAGTTAAGAGCGCGTTCGTAAATTCCGGTAATCGTTAGTGAGAAACGATGAAGCGGGCCCGGGCGGCTCTCAAAGGCCAGCATTACTGTATAAAAATCAACACATTTGTTTATTTGAGCAGCGCATAACGGGCGAGATGCCCGCCGCGGCGGCACCCATGAAAATATTACGACTTATTTACTTTACCGCGATGCTGTTCTTACCGCATTGACGTCTGTAACCTGACTCAGCAGGGCACGCGCCATGAGGCTTTCTTCACTTAAAAGCATTTATCAAAATTGCCATACATATAATTCCCAAGTGTATGTAATGGCTTTCAGGAATGTTAGGGATTACTTAGTAAATGTTTATTGCATTTGACGTAACCCACGCAATACACGCTTATTACATCTTGTGTTGTGTATCTAAGAATTAATTCTTAAAAAACACTTACTAAGTATTAAAGTATGAATATAATAAAAGTAATATGGTTTTGAAACAAATAAAACAAGACAGTCAGTATAGAGACGCATCGCTTCATCAAATCTGCACTTAGTTTAAATCTGTTTTGTGACTCAAGGAAACAGCATGAAAATCAATATTAATTGCTTTTTAAATGAGTCGTGAAATATTAAATTTTCAGCTTATTCATCACACACGGTTCCATTTATCTGTCGACGGAGATACGTGCGAAGTCCGGAAGCCCGTGGATAAATAGAAGCCGTCTACACCTGCGCAGACGCCGATCAATATTGACATTCAGACTCACAAGTAAACCGTTGCGTAACCATATTAATAAGACGTCATGAGTATTGTTTCGAGAAACAATCACTACATTGTAAGTCTACATAGAGCTTTATTTATAAAATGGGCATATAGTAATATTGTTGTTGGCCGATGTAAAGGGTTCTTATAAACGCCGAGTAAATGAATCACCAGTCGTCGGTACACATTTTCTCTCAGCTCGCGCAGGTAGCGTTAGCGCGAAGCTTTGTTTCCTAGAAGAGATGTTGATTAGCGGTAGCCAGAATAAGATGAGGAAACGACATTATGATGGTGGCCCAAGCAACCCCGTTCGCGATCTAACAATACTTTGGCTTTGCGATCGGTCGTTGGTCCCAAACCACCCGGTTCCTAGAAGGTAAGCGGACACAGTCTAAAATAGTCGCGGCCTCTTCCGAGAATCGTGACTCACACCGGGACCGTCCCGAGCCGCATCTGGACCGAACGATACTCTATAATCATGTATTATACACGTCGAATTTATAAATGCACCCAAAACGCGCACGCGTACGCTTACGTTCTAATACGGACGTAACGGCCGAATGTATACTGAATAGCAAAAATATCGTTTGATCATGTGCCTCTACGAAAAAAATCCACGCTTTTTTGCACACGCGTACGGTTCTAATTTTAAAAGGCAAAGATAGTTCGGCTATTCATAAGATTAGCATTTGCACGATAGTCTAGAAATACGTCCACTACGTGACAATGATTCTTTGTGTCCAACAATATCTACTTTAAAGTTATTATAAGTCGTAATCGTAAATGTTCATGGTGTAATCTCTTAACGATCTGAACTCATTATACCATAAGCAATAAAGAATAGGCACGTTATTTTAATCGACATGGTTCTTACACAACTGAAAGTAATGATAATTCTGTTATGATAAAAGTTTAGACGATATAAATACATTAACTCATTGCGGAAGCTGAATTCCACGGTAAAATAACAAAGTCTTTGAACTCTTTAAAAGTTATAGGGCGAACATACGTAATGTCAACAAGTAGTCCAACCAAAAACATAACATCTTGTCATACGGGGAGACTGTCTATTTGCTTAGATTTATCTGGTTTCTTGCAGATCTATTTATTAGTCCACTTAACATTAAATTAATGAAAAGTAATATCAATGAAGTAATTAATGAATACAAACAAATAAACACGCACCTACGCACGCGTTATGCAAGCTGCAGCCACAACTGCGAGCTGAAAATTATTTTATTTCGGAACACAACTTTTGAAACAAATAGTATTTATAAATTTCATTAACATTTAATACTTTGAAGCGGGATTTGTTCCTATGAAACGGTTAACTGACAGACACAATCGTATTTTTAAACAGTTATACCAAGAGTTCAGGAACAACAAAGAGATAGATGAATGCATTTGAAACGATCTCGCACATTGAATTACAGCAAAAAAGTCGAGTAGTTTTTATTACACTGTAGTTTTTTATAGACTGGTGAATGAGTTACCTACTTACAACGAAACAGTGTATTCGAGCATTAGGTGTATCGTTAGATATGAGAAACGGCCTGTGTTTGAGCGTTTAATTTGATTACGAAATATTAAAAGAACTGAAAGAAGAATAGTTTGTGAAGAATATTGGACAAAAAAGAAAAGGGCAAAGTGCAATATTTAGAATAACAGTAGTTTTTATGAAGCTCACAACATTCTTGGGCTTGAAAGAAATCTGCTAAACTTGGCACAGTCCATCACGATTGTCATACATATTTAAATGTGGTAAGGGCGACATACATATTCGAGGCATTCCAATTTAACTTCTTATGGGCAGCAACACAAATTGTTGATCTGCGGAAAGAGTAATCTCCCTGAATTTCCTACAAGGTTAAACGACTAGGACAACGAACGAACCATTACCAAATATGTATAATAATTGCGGTTTATTTACAACACTATCCAAAAAAGTCGCCTTCCAAATTCCACCGTTCACCATAATCTCAACGTCGTTTAAAACTAAAACTGAGAATTTTTTTCCGTTACGCTATAGTCTCAGTTACTCGTGAGCGTTTTAAATCCGCCGTGAATGAGTTGGCCAGTTGCGTTACTTGCGTTGCAATAGGGTATGTGAACTATTGCGAACATTACATCTAGATGCGTGCGATGCCCGATGACTAAGCGGTGATATTTGCGCTCACTGTTTATTTCTTATCAAATGGCAACACCACTTGATGTGGTACTTCTGAACCTATTTTTGCTTCATGAAAACAGCCGTCTAATTTTAAATAAACAAATTTATTCATATTTAATTCATGCTGATAGCGACCCACATTTTACGGCATTGGGAATGAATTTATCCAGTGTAATGAATTTTGGACCTTTGGACCTTCGAGGTTTTTTTAGTTAGATATTCATTTTATATGTAAACAAGTACCTGTAAGTTTACGAAATCACGAGTTGATGATCCTCTGGTCATATGCCTTTTTCTACAAGTGAAAAAAATCCACGTGTAAATAAATAAAAAAAACGTAAAGGTACTTCTGTAAGTGTCTTCTTTCGTAAGAAGACCTATACCAGTGATTTCCTTCGTCTCCCAATCTTTGATAACTTCACAAAACTTACATCATTGGCATTACAGGTTAAATTCATTTCAAAAAGACAAATACGCTCAATGGCAACAAAATTGTTTATGAGATTCCAATAAAACCCGTTGTAATATTCGATGTGCGGATGATATATAAAGCGCTAGTGAATCACGAGCCGCGCATGTCCTGGCACAGGACTCGGCTATTCCGAAGCGATGGCTCACCAATGATGCATTAGTTAACTTTAGATCCCTCTTTGTAATATAAGCGGAGTGCCTTATATTTTTGTTTGTTGGATTATTAGTTTTGCGTCGATTTGTGTTCGCCTTTTAGTGACTTCAAAGGGCTCTATGATTTATGGAATGAATTGTGACTTTGTGCTTTCTAAATTACCACAGTACATTTTTTTATTTGCAATACGTGAAAAGGTTTAATTAATATTCTTTTACGGAATTATGTACCTACTGAAATTATGATTACCGATAGGTACTGTAATCTTATGAAACATTTTTACTTTTTGGCTAGGACGTAGTGATAGTACACAGGTCCCTCTTTCCCACTGGGCACAGCGGAACAGGAGTTTATAAATTAATTTCCTCAGTAAAGTTTAATAAGGGAAAACAGGATTTGAATTATTTGTCTATCCTAATAATATCATACAAGATAGTGGTCTGCTAAGGACATATGGGGCTCCATTACTCTTGTGTGCCCAAGGACCCTCAAAGGGTAAAGACGGCCCAGATAGTACAGCTATTATAGTATTAATTTTCACGTGCCTTTACTGCCGAGGAAGTCTTTCCCTTGGAAGTTTAACATTCAGTTATACAAAAAAAGCAGCAGCAAATGAGAATGCAGTCCATTTTTTATAATATATAATTAGGAAACGAGCATGCAATCTGCATGATAGTAAGTAGCTATTACCTCCATGGACATTTATAATCAAACCAAGATAAGGATCAGAACCTTACATGAGGTTGGCCACGTTAGTTATATGCATGAAAGAAAGAGACAACAGGAAGTGGCACGTAGGCGAATTGAGGCGATTACCAGTATGATCAGCTTAGCATACTTAACGTCATTGCTTTCCAGTAAGTGAAACACGTAAATATTGTTTTGCTGGTTGTAAATTTTTTATAATACTTCGTAAACGTGCCTCATTTATTGTTTACAACTAAGAACCAATAAATATGCAGGTTTCCTAGTTCAGAGAATACGATTAGGTACTGATTTCTATGTGTTTGTTTGGCGACAGCGGTTTCCATACTAATTGGATCCTATACCACTTCCCCGTCTTTCTCTTTTCTGTGGTTATGTCTGTGTATATTACAGGTACACAATGCAAACAATGCAATATCACGTGATGCAAAGTCACTTCAATTTATTTTGATGCAAAATGATTACTGCATGACTTCAAATAAATATTGGCTCATGAAAATAATGAAAAATGGACAAAAACCCTGCGAACCAAGTGTTAATGAAGTGCAACTAGTCGTTTTGAGGCATTATGCCAATGACTTTTACGCGTGTGAGCTGTTGACATCATTATTTTCAGTGCTTACAACACTTACGAGGAATTCTCACAAATCACTCGCATGTACCTTAACATTTGAGACTTTTGTTTCAATATTTTTTAGATATATGTAATTTACTTAAAGGTTAATTTAATGAATACATTATATATATTTGATATTTTTATGAAACTTTTAAAAAAGCTGTTCTTCATAGACACATATATTCAAAAAAATGTTGATTGAGCGACTAGTTTTATACAGGGTGAACATTTGATTCTAGACGATGCTGGATAAAAATAATTCTAATATGATTTACATTTCTAAAAATTAACCAATATTGCTTAACAGACAAGTAATCATAAATATGGATCGTAGAATCCAAGTAAATAATCAAATATTGTGGATTACTTACATGTTAAGAGTCATAATTATTGATTTAAAATAAGAAATTGTAACCCCTTAAGAAGCATAGTTAGTCTATTATAAAAAGTCAAGTTTCACTTCTTTATTATATCTGTTTTTTATTTCTGATTATAGAAATATATTCTAAAACTCACCTAATGTGATGAACTTATCAAACCCGGCTGTGTTCTTTACTTCTACGTAGTCATCGAAATTGAGCGGTAAGTCTCCGATCTCCCATGCATTCTGAAATTATACAATAAATTTAATTATATTAAACGTTAAACACAATACTAAAAATTACTAAATGTATATAAATAAAACTACATTATTTTATCAATAAATACAAATTATAATGAATAATAATAATAACGTCCCTTATCAATAAATACAAATTATAATGAATAATAATAACGTCCCTTATCAATAAAAGTAATGACTAAGGATAAGAATCTAAACTTACAAAGTTTTGTCTGTTTATAAATAAATTCATAGACGCTCTACACTCAACTTCAGATTAAGATTTTATTCAGGAATAGTTAAATAGTCATATAGCACTAAACATAGAGAACAACTAATCAAGAACATGTTTGTCTATGTTTGAGATCTCTCAGCATTTTTATGAGTACGGTTGGCTAACAATGCGTTCTTGGCAGCACAGTTTCTGTTAGACTGAAGTATTTTCATCTAGAGAAATCTGTACGAAGTAAAAGGTTGACTATTTATTTTTCCATAGACCTCATTGATATTCCGAAATAAGCACTTACAAATATTTTTGGCACAATAACATTTCACAATAAGCATACAATAGCTTTGGCATAACAATACTGTATAATAAGTAAATACAAATAGTTTTGGCGCACAGAATTGCTGAGTGTGCTGTCATTTGCAGACACATGATTAATTACATACTTTAATTTTAGTTTCCATTTATTTTCATTTTAGTTCTAGAATTATGTGTTTTTTAAAAATAGCTAATTAGCATGCAGTTGGTCTGATGGTAAGTAGTCTGCCCCTCAGAGACATCTGTAACTAACTCCACACAGAACAGAAGTTTTACCGCTTTTCAGATTATTCCTAAACTAGTTTTTACCCGTGGCTTCACTCGTGCTAATGTGCACATGTACATTCACAAAATCAAAATGGTTTTATTCAAATTAGATTCTTTCAAGAATTCTTTTAAATGTCAATAATATATTTTTTTCTTTACCACCATGGAGAAGCAGCGCAAGAAACTCCATAAAACACATCGCATTTATAATGAAAAGAATATGGTTGTTACGATTGTATACTTCAGGTACAAAGGTACAATACAAATGCAATTAAATAATATGAGGCCTTAAGAAGCAGTATATTTATCGGGATTAAAGGTATTTTATGTCCTTTTCTGGACCCCTGGCAATGTGTTTGCAAAGTTTCATAACAATCGGTTGAGTATTTGAGGCGTGAAGGCGTAACAAACAAATGGACATTCGCATTCGAATTATTTTAAATAGGTATTCTATCTTCACTGAAGATTAAAATATGTATTGTGTGTGACGACAATAGATAATTAAACAAAATAAAAAATATAATTACTTACAGGATCCACAACTATTTGTAAAGGTGTCTGATATCTGGGGTCTACTGGCAGTCTTTGAGGGATATTCCCATTATATTCTTTATTGGGTGTCATTGGACTATTCGCCGCACTGAGTCTATCACAGTAATTCTGGTTGTAATCTTCCTTCCTTGTTGAATTAGTATTACTTGTAACTGAGGGGCTCCTAGTGGACGATACCTTGTCATTTTCCCTATTCCAATACTGCTCTATGTCTATATGCCTCGGATTCATATTTCCAATATTGTAATTTACTATTGGCGATAATCGCTTTGGTGAAGAACCTCCGCTGAAGACACAAGGGCTTTTGATGTTTAACGTATCATGGGGAGTGCTGTTTTCACTGAGCATATAAGACTGTTTATCTGATGGCACCGGCGAACTGGATGTTCTGTTTATAGCAACGGGCGATCTACTCACTTCGTTGGGATCCATTTTTCTGTACAGCTGTGGATGTTTTGCTGGAGTCATCCTATGTAAATCTGTCTCATCCCTTTGCGCTCCTGAGGCTCTATTATGGGGATCTGTCATTAAGTTCTGTAGTTTATTGACTTGACTCTCCACAAAACTTCGCGGTCTTGGCGACTGCGACAGATCGGACTGTCGATACATTACAGGGTTGCTTGCTATATCCTCAGAATATGGCAATGAGTTGTTTGTTCCATACACATTCTCTGTGTCCTCCTCGAAGCTGTCTCGTGTGTCATACGGCATGTAATCATCAATGGAGGCGTCAGTGTCGTCTTCCTCCAGATCGTCAAAGTTGATAGGAGTGTCGGCTCCAGGAAAGAATTCACATAGTGCAGTCATTATTTCCACAACCTAAAAATTACTCAGATATTAAACCAGGTACTATGTCAGACGGATATATTTTAAGTCTGCTTTTAGCAATAGTATTAATCTGTACTAATTTTAATCAGAGATATTTTATTTTTATTGTTATAAAGCATAATGGTAAATGGGCAAGGAACATGTTTTGCTTGTGTCAATGGGAATGCTAAACACCACTGTTGTTCTGTGGTAATTATAACTAGTAGCCCCATGCCAGTTAGTATTGTTGTCAATATAGTAAACAATGAAAGTTTTATTTTGATTAATTTAATAATATTTGTAACAGTTACTATACATAAATATTATATACCAAAAATCTTCTTGGCATGAACGTTAATGTATGCCTCATACTCCTCCCTGCGCGCAATATTAAAAAAAGGATCGGTAGTTTTAGCTTCACATAATATATAAAATATTTTTGACGAATTTGAACATGAAATCTCTGTAAGGTTATACTTATTTTATATATGGTGCATGCAACTGACTTGCACGTCTGCATTTTTTTAACTTCAATTGATAAGTCGTAACGCTCTATGGATTTTAAATGTTGTCTTTCATTTTCCCTACACGCACAAGTGGGGTTAATCATATAGTATTTTAATGATGTTTACCTTGGCCATACTAGGTCTCTCGGCAGGGATCTTATGCCAGCATTGAGTCATTAATTGTTCTATAGGTTCTGGACAACCTTCTATTAAATTTGGTCTTTGACCTGAAACATAAAATATACTATTACTAATAAATTAAAATCTAAATAAAGTCCATCAATTACCTAGTGTTTCTAGAAACAAAAAAGAAAAAAACCTATATATTGTGCAAACAAAACGATACATTAATTCAAATGAAGATCTTACAAAGATAACAAAACGAGATATTTAAACACTTCAAACTCTACTATTATACTACTGCTTATTGGTGTTTGATTTTTAACCAAAACTAAAAGTATACATTTTTATAATAATTTTAAATAATACGTTCTATAGTTTAATCCATTAAGTCAGTTATATATTATGATGGATAGGAAAGAGATAATAGGATGAAAATACTTGTTATGATAAATGAGATAAAACATGACTTTTTGTGCTAATAAACTGTGATAAGATTTTGCGAAGTATATTGTACAAAAATAGTCAATATTATTAGTAGTTGCATAATATTTAATTTAATTATGGTGAGAATATTACCTGTATGTACAGCCCACATTATTCTAAATGCTGATCCACCTTCTTCAAATGGTTTCCTTCTAGACAGAACTTCCCACAAGATAATACCCCAGGAAAACACGTCACATTTTTCCGTATAAGATGACCCTTCAAAGACCTGTAAAATACAATAATTACAATGAATAAAATTATTGATTAAGTGGCTATCTGCAACAGCATGTATGACCTAAATTATGTCCACATATTTGTTCTAACTATTAATATAGGCTTTCATTTGTCTGATGTTCAGAAAGATGCAACCTAGGATGTAGCACGCATGTCTGGAAGACTTTTGACTTGAACAATTCTAGATATCAAGAAACACTGAAGGTGGGAGTCACTTCGACTCTTGGGCGGTTTTTATCAAAAACAAGTTAATGAAATGTATTGTCGGCCCCTAAGGAGCATCAAATATCTATAGTATCCCATGGTGCATCTAGATGTCAAACG
>DWPV01001080.1:0-22625 GCA_018251915.1 Urbanus proteus proteus | reverse complement strand
GGGGGTGATAAGGGAGACTTATTCGAGGCGATCCAACTTAGTTCTAAGGGTAGCAAGTGTAGTAACGCTTCTGTGGCCGACCTCATGTAGGACTGTGATCTTATCTGGGTTTGATTACAGGTGTCACGTGACATGTTATAAAAAAACGTTCCTAAGTTTTTTTTTTAAAACGTATTACCGAGTCCTATTTTTGTAATGGATCGAAAATGTTATGAATTGAGGTGATACCTTGACACGGTTTGTATTGAAAAAAAATCGTATCGTATCGTTAACAAACTTCGTCGCCTCTTTTATATACTGAATTTCTTTTACAGAGACATCAAAAATTGGTACACTTATAGTAACGTATAGTGGCAGAAAACTTTTACAATACGAGGGGTTCACATTTTGGCGAAGAAACCGTAATTATAGTTGCGACAGATGTTATTGCTCTTCCAGGTCTTCGAGCGGTTGTAAAGTTATTCTGAAGTGTTTGGGCCATGAGGTTATTGAAAAGATTTTCGACCACAACCATCCACAACCGGTTATGGTCAAAGATGAAAGAGGAAGGTACACCAAAGTTAGAAGTGGAATTCAAAACTTAGAAAATGTGGAAATGGACCCGTAAGTTCCGTCTTTGCTATTATGGCACTAGGAGGCCTGTGCCCGGGGACCTTAACCTAATGGATCCCGAAAGACTAGTTTGTTTTGATAAAAAAAAATGTTGCCAAAGGGGGTCTTAATTCTTGTGTGTCCAAGGGCTTCGCGTTCCATAAGTCGGTTAAGCCATCTTGGCAGCGTTCGAATATATTGAATTCAGTCTTTCAAAATTGTAATTGTATATGTATATTTTGTATTTTATAACGTTTTTATTTTTAAGTATCATCTCATTATTCCATAAGGCGGTTAAGCTATCTCTTGGCGGCGTTCGGATTTAGATATTGAATTCAGTCTTTCAAAATTGTAATTGTATATGTATATTTTGTATTTTATTAAGGTTTATTTTTAAGTATCATCTTATTATTATTATTATAAAACTAGGCTATTTTAAGTGTTATTTATTTCACAGTGTAAATATGATACCTAGGCATTTTATAACTTTATTTTATTGTTACATACAATTTCTGATGGATCCAGGATTTTTATTTGACTTCGACCAGCTGAAGCAACTAAATGTTTGAAGAAGATCTTTTAAAATTTCAGAAATACAGTCTTCACTTGATTAAAATCATAATTAGTTTTCTTTCATGAACTTATGTAACTATGACGCATTGTTAAATATTTTGACACAAGTTGAATGAAATAAATATTTTCATAAAAACAGATAATCTTTTTGTTTTTTAATAATAAAGTAACAAACCAGCTTACAGTCGACCTGATGGTAAGTGGTCACTGCTGCCCATGGACATCTTAAATCAACTTCATTAGAACAAGTTTATGATTTTACTGATGTCACAGATGCATTGCTACTCCAACGAAACGCTACATGGCAGATGGATTGTTTGTGGATATAAGTTTTTGTTGAAAAAATATTACTTTGTTGTTTCCATGACCGAGGTATTATCAAATTACCCGAGTTAAGGTATATGAACGCCTGAATTCTGAACTGATAAATAGATAGGTAGGCTGAACAATAGGTAAGTAGGTAATACCTTGGCAACGTTTCTATGATACATATGTACTTGTTATTACCTATTGGGAAGTGATGTTTGTAAACTTTTTGTTATTTATTCACGTCTTTTTAAACTATATTGTTTTTACAGGTTCAACGAACTCCGCTACAATAATAATAACGTGTCACGGGACGAAACTCTTGCAATACGAAGGCCATACATTCTGGCGAACGAATCGTAACTACAGTTGCGATCGATGGTACTGCTCTTCTAGAACATCCGTCGGTTGTAAAGTGGTCCTCAAGTGCGTGGGACTCGAGGTTATTGATAAGAAGTTCGACCACAACCACCCGCAGCCCATTATGGTGCAAGATGAACAGGGCAGGTACTCGAAAGTGAAGTCGTGGAACTCAAGACGTATGGTGCAAGATACGATTTTCGATACTAGTAACGCCATCTGTTGACGGAGTTCTGATTTAGGTTAGTTAGATCAATGTTGTATGCAGTCTTCCAATATAATTTATTTGTTGTAAGTGTAACTTTTCGAATATATTATTATTGTTATTATTTGGTTCTAATTTAAAGTTTATTTTGCTATTTTATTGTAGAGTAAGCGTGGGGAAGCCGGTTAAGAAGTATTATTTTGTTATTTTTTTTAGTTGAATAAATAAATATTTTGGAGAATATGGTGAAGATTGCGTTAGTCTTTTATTGTATTTTATTATTTATATTACGTACTTGCAATTCATATTTTAAGGCATGTTCCAGTAAATAAATAAATAAATATGTACCTATTTTGTTGAAGGGAGATGTTTTTTTTTATTAATATGGTACCTAATAAATAATTCTTTATATACCTATTCAATATGAAAAAAAATTCATGAGTGGAAATGAGACTTTTTAATTTTGACTATTGACACCATAAACTTTAGATTACTTAAGTTGAATAAATCAAGATATGATAAAATTCCACAATTATCAATACTTTGATTTCAGGGCAATTCATAACGACGTATCAGGGGAACAAACTTTTGATGTTCGAAGACTACACCTTCTGGGTGAGAACGAGACCCAACACTCGTTGCCAGACGTGGTACTGCTCTTCCAGGTCATCTTCAAACTGCCGTGTCTCCCTCAAGTGTATAGGAGAAGAGGTCATTGATAAGAAATTCGACCACAACCATCCTAAACCTGTGATGGTGCAAGACTGTATGGGAAGGTACTTCAGGAAAATCGTAAAGTAATGGAGGTGTTCTTGTATTATGTGTTGTCCATGGCACCCACGTCACAGGGAATCCTAGTGTGGGGCTATGAGTGTGAAGCGTTTTTTTTAATTTATTTGATGTAACGCAAATATAGTACCATCATGATCATAATATGATCATAATATCGTTCTCAATTTCCCCAAAATAGTTAAGATAATGTCAAAAGGGAACAAACGTAAATTTTTAGGGCAAG
Source organism: Urbanus proteus proteus (assembly GCA_018251915.1). Classification (NCBI taxonomy): domain Eukaryota; kingdom Metazoa; phylum Arthropoda; class Insecta; order Lepidoptera; family Hesperiidae; genus Urbanus; species Urbanus proteus. The sequence continues at coordinate 19,575 of DWPV01001080.1, read as the reverse complement.
GCGAATTCATAATATCCAGAGCGAAGCCAACGGATTCTAAAATAAAGTAGTCATGTTCACTATGAATTTTACTGTCGTTGAAAAAAATATTGTGGCCGATTTTTTGGGGCCATCTTTTTGTATTCGTCATGAAAATAGAAGTCAGAGGAGAAAATATCTCATTATGTTTAATACAAAGTTAGTTGTGTTTACAAAACTGTAAGAGGACGTAATTATTGAATTAAATAAAGTAAACACAAAAATACCTAACTACATAAGTTACGTTTTTTGAACAAATTAAAATAAATGAAACGTTGTTATACATACTTACAATAGATAGTGTAAATTCTTCTACATAGGTACTTGAGAATTGACTTAAATAAAAACAATATTTTTATAGTCAAGTCCTTTCATTTCCTGTCCCTTGGTATATCCATCATTTTGTACCATTGTTTAACACTAATCAACCATTTTTTTCAGCACATGGAGCAATCATACAAATGGCGAGTGGTGCGCGCCTGTTTTGGTACTGCGGGTACACATTCGCGAAATCTAAGGTCAATATCGGTCGTAAGACTATAAGGTGGTACTGTTCATCAAGATCCAGACAAGACTGCAAGGCCTCCCTCGAGAGCAAAGGAACCGTGGTCGTGATAAGCATGAATATACATAACCACGATCCACCAAGACTTTTTATTGATGAGAATGGAAAATATTCCAAAATTAGGGACAAAAATCCAGAATAATTTCAGTCCCATTAAAGTACATTAGAATGAACAAAAAAGATTACGCAAAAGTACATATTCGATTTGAATTTATAGGGAAGTATTAAAAGTCCAGCTAATGGCATAAAAACGCACTTAATAATAATTTAAGGTAGAAATGAGGATATATCCTTTCGGAATTTATAAAAATCTCATATCTAGCCATGTCTTTAAATTCGCAGCTATTTAGAAGGGAAGCTAGTTCTATAAATTAGGTAATGGTAGCTAATATAGTAGGTAGGTAGAGTATTTGAAAAAGAGTAATTCGAAAAAATCTGTGACATCTTTAGTAATCCTATGTAGTGAAAAAAAAACTAAGACAATGTTCTAGTAGACACAAATAAGCTATTAACCGAACGAAGATATTCTAAAACTTCAAATAGAAAATGACAAATTTTGAAAAGTTGCTGATTTATCTGTTAGACATTAAATAACTAATCTGATAATTAGCTTAAGTGATACTTAATGAAAAAGGCCATAATACATATGATTATATTATTTATGTACTTACCATAATGCCAGTAGGGAAAAAAGGTATATTAAGTTAAATCGATGTCTTCCGCGCTATTTTTAAATCAGTTAAAAGTAGTTCCATAGGTTTAGAAATAATCTTAAATGATTAAATTAATTATGTAAAATCAATTGTTTTATGTATAAGTATATAATGTATTTCGCTTAAACACTGCCTTTAGAAAAAAATCCGAACAATAGAAGTTATGCAAAATCAGAAATCAAATATTATCTACATACTAAATGAATTTTAGTTATATTGTTAATTTATTTATATTAGGTATAAGTCATTTAAATACGTAGTAGGTAATAATAATAATAATAAATAATTTATTGTTAATATGTATTTGTTATATCATCCTGTATAAGCATTATATTAATGAGTCGATAACAAATTAGATTCTTTATTTTGACCAGTTTCAGAGTATAAAAAAATGGATTTGATGTTATTAAAAATAAACAAATACATTTTTAATTAATAAGTTAATGATCAATCTGTATAGGTTAGTGGCCAAAGCCATTTAAACCGCCTATCCTCCGAAATAGTTCAATTTGACAACCTTCTAACGGCACGGCTAAGGCATGTAAGCGTGCATGTATTGCCCGGTGGTCATCCATCCAATATCCGACTACGGCACACGTTGCTTAATTTTATAGATCAACTCCGAAATGCTAAAATTGTCAATATACTAACAGAAGGCTAAGGCATGAAAGCGTGCATGTTTTGTTCGGTGGTCATCCATCCATTATCCGACCACGCCACACGCCACTTAACTTTATAGATTAACCAGTCTATATAAGCCGAAGACCTATTCCTGTATATTAACAGAATAATGGATTTCGGGTCTGCAATTAAAAAACAAAAGACGCATGTCTGGATGCAAAAGACGAATTAGACCTCGGAGGTAGGTACCATCAAATTTTCAACGTTTTAGTTTTTATTATTATTTTATTATTGCTACTATAGTGATAATCCACTGCACTAATATATTCGACGTTCACGACACCGGTCTGATACGCAGTGGGTTTCGGGTTTGGTGCCCGGCCAAACAGATGTCTCTATGACAAATTTAGATTTTTGTTGTGGGTTTGAATGTTTGTGTGTCCATGGCATCCCTGACAGGACAAAATCTCGTGAGACTTTGAGTGCAGAAAGTATTTTTTAATTAAGTTAATATATTTATGTAACTCCAGGACAGATGATAAATATGGTGAACGGCTCCAACTTATTTCTTTACGGTGGCCATACCTACTGGCGCTCGAATAGGATGAGCTTGGTGAAGCAAACGACCAGGTGGTACTGCTCTTACCGATCTGGGAGGCTAGCGTGCAAGGCGTCTCTGGAGTGCTCCGGCACGATGGTCCTGAGGGTGGTCAACTGCCACACCCACAGCCCGCCGTTGCTCGTCAACCAAAACGGGATGTACAGTCGGCGGAAAAAACTTACTGATCCGTAGTAGGTACAGGTAATTCAATAGAGTCAATTCGTTGCTGTGCTCGATGTTAGTTCAATTGTCAAATCTTTTAGTTTTACAACAACGACAACTAAATTCATATTTTGTGGTCGAGCCGGTTGACGATTAGTTTTACTAGGGGATTACGTTTAGTGAATTACCCCCCAGTTCAGACCGACGACCGTCCTTAACTCAAAACTGTTTAATAGGAAGCTCTTTGAGATTCTCAAAGAGGATTGAAAACGTACTAAATTTGAGGACCTCTGTACCTAAGACACCATAAATGCCTCATATACATTACTTATTTAAAATACTGTCTAAAGACATGTATGTGCCTACGATGAACTTCAGATATTTCAATATTTCAGTTTTCTGTTAGTTAATTTAGTAATTATATATTATGTGAAATTCCAGTATTAAGTACCTATCTGTAATTAAGCATGTAAATAGAAAAAAAATAAAATGTTTTGGGGAAGTGTAATTTTTATTTTTATACATAAAAGATATATCGTATGTTATTGTTTTTATTATTATCGATTAAATAAAGTAATACGAAGTATTTGTTTATTTACTGAAACAGTATTTATTCGTCCTGCTCCTATATTTATATTTTTCCTTTGCTCCTATATTTGCTCTTTGCTCCTATATTTTTCTCTATATACAGTTTTATTTTAAGTAAAGGACCCCGTTAAGAAATATAAAACTTCTTTAGTTACAATACTCTTTATTTTAAACGTATTTTAAACTTTATTTTTAACGTAGTTTATTTATGTTTTAGTAGTAAGCATGACTAAGTTCCTATATTATAATAATTTGGCGATATAAATATAATTAATGACTTATATGTGACTAGATATAAAATTGTAATTCAAAATGACGATACAAAAATATATGTATTTTTGGATTACAGTGTTAACTGTGTAGCTAGAGTTAGACCGCTTAGTTACCTTGTTAGGATAGATACTTCAACAACTATTTTTGTTACAGAGCTCACAATAGAAACGACGTCTGGTCTGAAGATGATTCTCTTCGAAGGCAACGTGTATGTTATTCCGAAGATCGACGGAGCCCAAGATAGCAACATTAACTGTTTTTACAAGACTAACGGATGTGGCGTAGTGTTGGAGCCCTACAATTGTGGGTCGGAAGTAAAATGGATGGCGTCGAGCGAACATAATCATAGTGAACCGATCTTAGTCTATAATAACTCTGGGAAGCATAGCATAACTAAATTCACTGCGTCTGCTTAATTTGTTAGATAAGAAGTCGGTTCTGGGTTCGATTCACTACCAAGACACCTAAATTATGAGTATTTCCACGATACATGGAATTCATCAATTAATTAAATAAGAAATAGTCGAATAGAATTAATTTATCTCTAGTTTAAATCCGTTTTAGTAATGTTACCTACAATAATTGTTGATGTCTACTTAGATATAATAGAACAGTCTTTCATCTCACAATTCGTCTCTAGTTAAATCCGTAAAATCGTAGTTTTAATATAACTAATTATTGAATAATTATTGAATAAGGCTGAATGCCCATAAGCTACTAAGGAAGCAACTGTGGTTTTACTACCAAAACTGCTGTCCAACTGCTCGACGACAAGGCAATAAACACGATAAAATGGGTGTGACATCACATATTTGTCAAAATATGGGACGTAAGATTTTTGAATAAAATCGAATATGTACCGTAAGTTTGTCGCTCAATCAATAAATTGGTCATCTGGACCGTCAACGATCTAAGCAACTGTTAGTAGCTCAAGCGACAAGGAAGTGGCTTTAAATTATTTAGAAACTTGTAAAAACGATAGTAGCCAACAGGCGAGTCATATAGTTGAATTTATCTTAGTAGTTGTTTTAATATATTAGGTGTTATTGATATCAAATTAGATAAGATGGTTCCATTCCTCTCTGGTTCAAACCGTATTAACGTAGTCTATACCTTATTAGGTATTAATTGTTAAATTAGTGTTGAAATTATTAGGTAGGTACATATTGTTGTCTAGGTACTTAGAATATAATAAAATTGCTCTCTAGTTTAATCCGTATTATTGTTGTTATTAATAGTTTTACCATTTTTTATTTTAAAAGTTAAATCAATACATTAGGTATTGTTGATGTCAAATTAGATAGAATAGTATAATTCCTCTCTAGTTCAAACCGTATTATTTTAAATAAAATTGATGTTTATAGTAGAATTATGTAATTGTTAAATATACCTACAAAGATTACTGATCTCATAGGATTATGACGTTATATGTAACGTTATTGTGTCTGACGTTAGTGTCCAAGATTAATAGTAAAAAATATTAAATAGGACCTGGTCCTACCTATTTAGGTAAAAGCCTAAGAAAATAGGTACTTATTTGAATAAAACTTTATCAAGTTAAAGTGCGTGTAGTGTAATTTAATTAATCGTATAATGTATTTTTCATGTAGTCAATACCCCTAGTACCAGTTTATTACGTTTAGTGAAACGTTCATCGTTTACGTTTGGGCCCATACATCTACATTCAGCGCTCTTAGCGGACCGTTTAGGTACTATAATTTTACTATGGAAAAACGGCCGTAATCGTAAACCGAGATCGTATCGAGAAAATTTAACAAACTTGTACTAAGGGTACAGAATTATATATAAATGTCCTATCGGCGCTCGCGCAGATTCCTAGAATCTTACATTAATTTGCGCGCGATGCCATATTACAGCTATTGTAATGATGTTGATACTGTGTGCTGTCTGCGCTATTCAAATACATAATAACATTACACGACACAAGACATTACGCATTACATTACACGCGCCTGTACAACTCTTCACCAATGTAACATGTCATTGATATTGTCTGACACTGACGAGGTAGCACTATTGTAACATGCGTACACCGCAATTAACTACAATATCGCAATTATCCGCAATTATCACAATCCGCTTTTGTGATTATATTATTCTTGTCAATGTTATAATGTATTAATTTTATAGTTATTTGTTGGCCTATGTGACAATTCGATGTGCATTAAATAATAAAGAAATAAAAATAAACGTGCGTAATTATTAACAACTATTCTATTCTATATAATTTAGTAAAATAGGTTCAAAAGTTACTTATGATTATGTTTTGAAGTGTTACAAAAATACACTTTTAAATTTTATTTTTTTAAAGGAAATACTATTGATATAATACCAATATAAATTAACATTTTTCTATAGATGTCAAAATAGTTTCATAAATGTAAAATACGATTCAAATATTTTATGATAATGAAAAACTATTACGAAAACTATAATTTTCTACGCTTTTTCAGGTGCTACGTTCGGTGTTTCAAAGAGGGGAAATCCGGTTATTCTTATCGACAATTGTACGTTTTACAAGCAACGGAATCAAGGAGAAAGAGTTCGATGGTGGTGTCAATATGCTTACCGAGGCTGTAAAGCAGCAATTTACACGAAAAATAATGCAATCACCAAGCTAACTGGAAGTCACAATCACGCTTCGGGTGTGCCACCAAATAAAACGCCCAGGAAACATGTTCCAGCTGACCTAAATATTGCACTTTTAAAGAATATGTTAAATGGATATTTTGATAGCGGTTGAGCTAATTATTAAAATGATTTTGTATGTAAATAGCTTTCGTTGAAGCTGGAAATATGTATTACTGTAAAGATGAGAACAGATTAACAACGTCTTGATTCAATAATGTTATGAAACTAGTAATTTTTAACGCTATATATCACAAAATTTTGCTTTAGCGACCTGTCTTATTTTTGGTTTAATTTTTGGTCCGCCTAGCTTTTCTATTGTTATATTTGTATAAAATAGCATTAAAAATAATGTAAGAAATAAGTAAATAAAGTAAGAGTAGTAAACAATAAACTTGGAGTATATTCCTAGTCAATAATAGGTATAACTCATTATATAAGGTATCGTATACGCTAATAAAAATGGTGTGAATAATAACAATAATAAACTAGATTAAATTTATACAAGTTGTGAATATTAAATAATAGTTTAAATAACAATAATAAACTAGATTAAATTTATACAAGTTGTGAATATTAAATAATAGTTTAGTAACCAACGGCAGTATAGTGTATAATCTTTGCTTCACGGTACTAAACAGCGAAACGTCATAGTATACGTCAGATCTAGTGTCAATGTTTTGTCTGTGGTTGTGTTATTGCATTACTTTCTTTGAAAATAACTTACTTTTCACGTTTGTTATTAAATTTAAACTTACTTTATATTTACTGTAGCCACTGTTAAGTATATAGACTTGTATGACAATATATTTCAGCGTAGTGTATTAAATAAACCAATGTTGATTCTTGGTTGTTTTGATTCGATTTTAGGTTTGAGTTTTAAGGTGTTAGTCAACTAATGAAGGAAGGGTTTTCAGGTGACGAGTTGGTTCAGTGTGTACCCACGAAGAAAGGGCATCAGATACTGTACAAAGGGTATACTTACGTGTTTAAGAGCAGGCTACAATGCGGCGCCGAGCAGTGGTGTTGTTCCTACAGACAAAAGACTGGCTGCATTTCGCTTATCAACATGCAAACGTACGGCGTTGAGGTCGTTAGAGACTTCCATAATCATAAGAAACCTATGTTCTCGGATTAAATGAATTGTGTTTTTTTATGTCTAAATCCCTTTAGGTTAGCTCACAAGCGTAAGTTTAGGAAAGCTTTTAAATCGGTGTTTCCTCTTTATTTCATATTGAAAGTTATTGAAATATCATTCAATTTTGAATATATGATATATCTTTATAATCTTTTTGAGCTCTAATAATTTGTGTAATAATTGGGAGAATATGTGTTTATTACATTGTCTCGATACCAATAATAGTAAACAACTTAGTTTCAGCGATCTGCCTTTCCTTTACCTTTTATTTCTGTAATAAAAATAATGAACGAACAACATAAACATTCAAAGTATGTACATTTTATGCTATCTTATAAGAAAATCTATCAGTATTACCTTTGCAATTGATCTGTACATTTAGTAATAAGATTTTACATTTTCAAAATATGAATTTAATATGTGCATAGTATTATGTTAATTTTAATTTAGATATAAGATTATGTATTTGAAGATTTTTTGATTAATTAAAATTTATTTCTCTAAAAATTATTTAAGAGTATACTTAGAATCATTGAAATAAAATGGAGATTAAGAAATACACAAAAAAGGTTTTAATTGGATTATTTGTTGTTTCTACTTCAATTATTTAATCATATTAATGAACTGGGGAATTGATTAAAGCGTTCAACTAAGCATTTGTTTTAATTTTATTATTAAACTCAATAAATTACATAAATAAATGATGTAAAAAGAGTTTTATTTAATACATGTTTGTATAATATTTCATTATGCACATGAATATTTTTTTTATAGGAAGAAAATGGTATACAAAAAGAGGCTTTTTTAGTTTTCACCCTTTTACGAAGTGGCATTCGCTAAGAAGGATTATTATTTGCAGATCAACAGCCAGAGTGGATACAGATATACTTCGTTAAGAGTTCAGATAAAGAATACAAGTGCAATATATGTGAGGCAGTAGTAATCACGGATAACGACGAAGAAATCCTAACGAGAATGGAGCACATAACGTCATGCCACAAGGAAATCTACGATCTTCACAAAGAGACACCAGATGGCTCTATCGGGTTCCAGATAGAGTTCCTACAGTTTAACATGTTGAAAGATGATGATCCTAAGTCTGAAACGGTGATGCTGTCGGACGCCTCCGATGCAACGTCGGTGGCAGTTAGAAGTATAAGCAGTAAAGGCAATATGCCAACTGATATGCATTATGTCTTAATACCGAAGAAAAAAAAACTTAAAAAGGCTTTTGGTAAGTTTCATTGCATTAAATTATAATCATATTATCCTAATTATTATAAATGCGAATGTCCGTTTATTAGTTTGTAACGCCTTTACGCGTCAGCAACTAAACCAATTGCTATGAAATTTTGCACACACATTGCCGAGGGTCTGGAAAAGGATCTTTCATCCAGAAAGTAACTTTTATACCTACAACTTTGATACCTATGGCCTTTTCTTGCGAATGCTATTACATTAATAAGAAATATAATATTGCATATTAGGTTGAAGTTTCTTTAGGTTTATTGTAATAGGCATACATGTCCGTGCGTACCAGGCATGAATAAGTTGATAAGTCAAAAATGGTCATTTTTCAGGGCAGCCATTTTAAACTTTGAGTTTTATCTGTAAATCGTTGTTTTTTGTTTTTGAATACTTTTTTTGCAATATTATTGTGTTAGTTGGAATTTTTGGATAACATAAGCATATATTTTAATAAATTTACTGTATTTGAACAGATATAATGTAGAACAAAAAAAAATTATGCGAGTCGACTTATCAACATATTCATGCTTGTGACAGGTATATCATGTGACAAATTTTTCGCAGATTTCTCAAGAAAACGCAGTTGGGTTTGGAAGTACTTTGACAAGCTCAGTAATGTAATATATAGATGCAATCTCTGTCAAGTGGTACTTTCTATTAAGGGTTGTAACACCAACAATATGAACAGACACGTCCGGACGAAACACCCGGGCGTGTTCAAGTCGGAAGTGGAGAAAAAAGATAAAGCCCCCGATATAATGCTTGAAGACACACCATATGAGATAAAGAGGGAAGATGTCAAGGATGTGGATGAACAATCAGGTATGTTTATGATTCAAATATAATTTTTTTGAATTTTTCAGGTTCAAAGCCTGGTATGCTAAATGTCTTGTGATGAAATTCTAATATGAGTCTTTTCGGTAGTGATCCATAATAATTGATCAGTGCACCAATAATTCGATCCAATACTACTGTAGTTGTATGTATGAGCAATAATTAACATAGTTATTATTATTATTTACATTGCACAATATTTTTGGAATTATTCAATACAAAAGTTCAATTACAAAAAGTTGTTCAGTATAAACGATTTGTCTAAGATTCGTTACTAGTAGCGCCATCTAGTATCGAGTAGCAGCAGGTTACATTACAAGGAAAGCCATATCCATTTATTTGAACTATTTTATGTTACGGAATGGCTTAATTAAACTGAATAGAACATTTAATTCATTTTATTAACAGGTATAAATAAAATTGTACAGTTTCGTGTTAATTCGATACAACATGTAGCGCCATCTGGTGACGAGTAGACGAATCATTTTAAAGAACGTATAATTTTCAGCTTGAATAAATTTGTTTATTTTTTACTATTAAATAAGGTTCAAAATGGTTCTTAACGCTAATTTTGTGTAGTTTAGAGAATATTTTTTTACGTCACATTTATTTATTAAGAAAATAAACAGGTGGAAATTATTACTATTTACCTCTAGTACTGAAACTGTGCTGTGTGAGAAATAGTGCTGAACATATATGACAGAATAACTCTCTGGTTATTTTTTGGCACTACTGTCACACCTTTTTCTCAGGGGTGGCAATGCATCTGTGTCGTCTGTGTCGTCTCAAACTACGATTATCAGTCCTAGTTGGAGACAAACTAGTTGGTGTAATTTTTTGGGGTAGATTATAAATGTCAATGGGTAACAGCAGCCAATTATCCACAGACGGACTGAATGGTTGTTTAGTCCTTCTATGATTTTCATATTTTTTGCTTATAGAAAGCGTGAAACAGCGGCGCAGTTGGATTTGGCTATACTTCAACAGAGTAACAAGTACACTAGCACAGTGTAAACTGTGCAAGCGAACTATTTGCCACGGGGGCAATGCCACGGGCAATATGAACAGACATCTCAAGATGGTGCACTACAAGACTGGGGGTATGTTCTGGATTTTTTATTTTTTTTATTTGTACAGGCTTAATGTGGATGGAGTGTTTTGCTGCCAGTCTCTTTGTACTGTCAAAATTGAAAATGAAAATTATATTAGCCGTCATCAGCTTTTGCTCAAATAGACAGAACACCAATATCTAAAATAGACACAAAATATTAAAAATAGGTTGTTGAGTTGAAATTATGTACAAATGATCTATAGAAGTTAGAAAACGGCAGTTATTTCTAACAAACAAAACTGTTTTAAGCATGGTTTATGCATGAAGCCCCACCGTTAAATGGTACTTTTAATTACTATAGCAGTTCAGTACGAACTAGTCCTAAATATTTATCGTCTACTGCCCTACACACTGATCTAGACCTGTCTGTATGTCTGGTAGACTAACCTACTCCTAGTACAATAAGGTCTAAGGAAGTAGTTCAAATTTATATTTATTTGTTACATAACAATTAGATCATACTAATTAACTTATAACTAACTTATAGATATTATTCCAGAAGACACAAGTTGGGTGTGGAAGGTGTTTGAGAGCAACGAGCCAGACTTCTTCTCGTGCAAGATATGTCAGTACAAATGTATGAAGTTTGAAGATGTGGAGAAAAACATCAAACACATCCTAGATCATCTGAAGACTGAGCATGAAGTGGTATCCGGAGACCAGATTATAGCGGACGCTGACTATGATATTGAGGAAAACTAAAGTAGTTAGAAATTAACGGTTTAAAGAACTCCATGGCGGAGCGGTCACCATACTGATCTGTCGTGCAGTGGGTTCCAGGTTCGATTCCCGGCCAGACAGACATCTGAATGATGAATTACTATTCTGGGTCTGGGTGTTTGTGTATTTCTCTCTGTGTGTCCATGGCACCCATGACACGAGAAAATCTGTGGGGCTATGAGTGTCGAAAGTGTCTTAAGGGGCAGAATGAGAAACTAAGAAGGAAGAAAATATAGTCCAAACGTTCTAATGCTAGATTTTATATGGACTTTGCACGCAGGTTTCCTCATAATGTACTTATGTATGGTGTTCCAACTTAGTATAGCAATCCTGTAAGACTCCACTATGATTCAGTTTAATTAGTTTCAGGAATGGGTAAATCTGTGGGTTTTTTTGGGGGGTGATTGATTTTGGGTATTTTTGGGATATGTTTAGTATTTCTGTCATCTTCACTTGTTGTATATTTTCAAATTTCTTGTTTATAAATCTTTTGAGTAACAATAATGTTCATTATTGTTTAGTGGCCTAAAACTATTGTATTACATATGTATTTTATTGGATTATAGATTTTTTTGTGAATTTGTTTAGTAGCAAACGAGAATACAGTCCACCTGGTAACTGATCACTGCCCGTGAACATCTGTGACCACATAAATTAAAAATTGTTGTAGCGTTATTACTCCTGAGGTTGATGGTTGTCTTATTGTTAGAGCCACCAACAACATCCCACTAACGGACCACAGAAACATAAGCTTGTTGTTGAATACCCGTTCTACAACTGAATTTATTTTGTTGAAATATGAACATAGCAAACGAATCCATCTGATGGTATGTGGCCACTGCCGTCCATGGACATTTGTAATCAACCCCAGATAATATCACAGTCCTACCTGAGGTTGATCACCGATGCATTGCTACCCCTGAGGACTAAGTTGGAACGCTTCGGATAAGTATGTTTTCCTTAACACACCTTTCAAACCGGAACACAGTACCGCTAACAGAGCTGTTATTAGGCAGAAATATGTGTGGCGATGGTACCGCTGGAGTCGAACCACAAAGGTCTCTATCACCTTTCAATGTGAACATAGATTTACATTGATCTACACTTCAAAAAGATAAAATCTTATTATATTTAAACAAATTTGTGAAGAAATGCTTTTTATTATGTTTAAGTTATTTTTCTTATTTAAGTATTTATGTTCGAAAAATTATTATGCTAATGGCAAATGTATTTTAAAAAGTGGTGAATCATTTTAGGATAGTTTTATTGTGTTGTGTGAGAATTATCTCAGTTTAACTTTTTAATCTTTTTAATTACCAATCTGAATTTCCAATAGTAAGTTTTTAAATGGCACATTTTCATAATAAAGTTTCTTGTAATTGGATGATATATTACAGAGTTATGTCTTAAACTGTATGTAAGTCAGATTGTAAATAATTTTGTAAACGGTAAGGGGGTTCTTTAGTGTCCAAAGAAATAAAATTGGTTTATGAATAAGGTATTAGCGTCCTTAATAAGAACAGCCGTCATTACTAAAACGTATTAATAATGGAAAATAATATAGGTGTTCTACCTAAGGACCGTTATAGCTGTGTTGCTACCGTTGAGAACTAAGTTGGAACGCCTCATGTGCCCTACCAGTCTAGCATAAAATAGCACCGGATACGTGCCTATTGGACACTTTTTAATTATTTTAAGCAACACCATTTATTTTGCAATAATTATCATGATCGTAACCATACCGTAATGGTATGAATGCATTGTACAGGAGGAATGACGTTGATCAGTTTTACTGGATACTGGTTTTTGGTAAGTTTGTTTTAATCAGTTACGTTCATACAGTCATAGTATCGTACGGTGTAGTCGGTACCTTAGTTTTTCTATTGTAAATAGTATTTGGTGGCGTAAAATTTTAAGTATCTATATTTTCTAGGTCTATGTTGATTTTATCCTTATTTAAAATTACGATAATAACATTATCGTTATACTATTTGTTCAAATGGTTTCATGTTATTTTTAAACTTAAATTAAGGCTTTATTCTTGTATAATTCTAGTTAGTTAATCATTGTAAATTTTTTTGTGAGGTCAGAATTGGACTAAATGTTAAAATTTGGTCTCAAATGGATTGTTAGGGGCTTAAAGATATATTTTTTAAAGTAATAAAACAATACGAAAATGTTTTGACTAGTTTTATTATTCTTACAAACATCAAATTACACATACATCAAAAGATATTCTCTTACTGCTAATATAATTTGGCAATATTTTTATCACTACCATATAAAGGTAACTCATTTACACAACCGAATTCTGAAGTGATAAATAATTTATAAAATCTGTAACTTTGTCCCACAAGTATATGGAGAAAAGATTGCAGATTGCAGACTTTTTATCGGCAAGGTATGCATATGAGCACATTACAGCGATTTAGTATCAGCCGATAAAAAGTCTGCAGTTTGCAGGTAAACTTACTGTTATGAAGTGTTCAGACAAGGATCATCAACTGTGATGGGGGATGTGTTGAAATTGATCAGCTGTAAGCAGTAAATAAAAGATAAAAATTCTCCACAATGGCGCTAGTGTAGCGAGAGAGTATGTATTTTTATTTTTGTTTTATTTCCAAAAAATGCGGCATAACAAAACGAAAGATTTTCTAACTTTATTTCAGGCCTACTATAAATATGAATAGTTTTAATTTATTTGTAATATTATTTTAATTTACCCACACACTTCACTAACGCCGTCTTAATTTAACGACTTTCGACGGACATTTGATTACACATAGATGGCGCTTTTATTCTCTACACTCACACATGTTGTATTCAAAACTCAATTAGCCGACGATTGTCACATGAGCCTCTGATAAATTCGAAATTCCTCTTTTAATTGCATAATCACTCGGGATTTCAATTCACAATCTGTCGAGGTACTAGTGTAATTCGCGTAATGCACTTGTTTGCCAAAATTTCGGTATAGTCTAGCGACATTGACAAAGTTTACTGTTGCCACATTGCCCATAACATTACAGCGGAGACTCGTCGGTAATCGGTGAGTATTTATAATAATACTTTTGGTTTGACTTCAACTGGGAGGCTTTAGAATTAAATTAAGATATTTTTTGACAAAAAATCCGACAATGACTTAGGATTTTTATATTGTGGTGTCGGATGAACTTACAAAGAATTTGTTGAGGCAATACGGGCTTCGAGGACAACTCATTCATCGCAGTGGCCGCAGTATATGTTCACATGCACGGTATAGGTACTTATTTAATTTTTTTCTGTTGGTTGCGTGACTGTTCGAATTGTACATTGTTAATCAACTAGGCTAGGCACATATAACATAATTATTTATACATAGGTATTGTATAGAAGGTATGTTAAGTAAAACATAAGTGCATCATTCACAATGATGTATACCACACCTATTTTTCAAACCAAATACCCGTTAATTATGTATATTTAAAAAATAATTGAATTAAGTTGTTGGTTAATAATAAAATTAGTTTGGTAAAGAATAAATTAATATCGACGAAGATAGAACAGTGTTCGGTATTAGTGATAGTGAATTAATTTAAATTAATTAAACCGAGATTATTACGTACCTAATCTACATTGGTAGACTCAGTAGTTACTTACACATACAAATGAATATATGAAATGAATATGTTTGATATTTGTCCAGACTGTTATACAGCCAAAGAATAGAAAGTACATACCTAATTGTGAACATTACAATGAATAAAGTAAGGTTAACAAAACATTAAAGTAAAAATAATCAAGTGCAGGTAAACGAAATAATTTATAGTGATAGTTAAAATACATTCGGTAATTGTATGATAATTAAAAAAATACGCTTTCACACTAGCACAAATATGCTAAAAATATAAGTCAATGAAAGTAAATTATAAGAATATACTTGTTATAGGTGCTGTTTTTTAAATATTTTTCTACTGTTATTGACCGATTTAAGACTTATTATTTAAGTTGTTTTATTTTCTGACAATCACAGTACATCAATTCGTTACCTGCTAGAATATATCAAATTACATGAGAGTTTATAAGTGGTTATTAGGACACCAAAAACATCTTAAATAAATAAATTACATAATTACCAACCTCCACAAAAATTAAAAAGTAATTTGATAATAAGTGGACACCTGTAGCTATTTGATTTCATGCTGAGTTTCAAATATAGAACATAAAAAATTGAGTGAGAGATATCGTCTCATATTACAATTCTTCACCGATTACTTGCCATACTGTACGAAACCAGTATGGGTATGACAAAGGTTTTAGGAATGGGCGACCCCGAGTTTGCCCAGGGCACCAAGGTCCAGGGGCGCCAAGCATGTTTGGAGAAACGTAATGTCTTCCGCTTTATAATACATACATACATATTACAATATAAAAGGCCAATTGTGTGATTCGCCTGGCTTGCCTAAATGGTTGAGGCCGGCCCTGTGTATGACGACAGACGTCCTCTTCGCTGCGCCGAGGATGGCCACAGGGGCGTTTTAATGCAGGTATGACGACAGTATTTATGATACTCATATATAAGGTGTGTTGAAGGTTTCCATTAATCATTAGCTCGGTGTTAACGCGGTGTAATAATAATCATAGACATACATACATATTATCTAAATATCCGAATACAATTTGAACCTCTACCATAGAATTGTAAATATTACTAACATATAGTATTATAGTATGTATTATTCCATGCCTCTGCCTACAATATTTTTCTCACAAATACGCACAATATCTAATATTTTTCTTTATATTACATACAGTTTAATTTTGATGCACAACGCTATAACATACAAAATTTTGAGAGGTAGAATTCATTGTCTTATATTATATTATATATAAAGTTAGTATGTTCAATAAATTTTACTTCTTAAAAATACTCTATTCTAAAAATAAATAATAACATAAAAATATACATTTACTTACGGAGGTTATCCCACTATAATACTATATACCTACCCATAATACTATGTTATGTAATATCAATCTATCCACATTTATCAAGTATACAATTTAATTAATTATACACAACACATATTGCACTATTAAAACAATAGAACATTATATTATACACCGTTATACAACTGTATATTTTCACATTTCTGTAAATAAATTTAATGAGATTTCATAACATGTATTTTAATTGTAAGTACAAGGTTAATGTTAAACATTGTTTAAATATTAAATACGAAAAACACAAAAGAAAAATGTTTGTTAAATCATGCTGTTTTCAAAATCATTTAAATAAATGAAAGATTGCGTGTTATTAATGATATGTTTTGTTTATATCTTATCTGAAAAATGTACAAATTTTGTCTGAAAAATGTGGATGAGATTTAAGGTACTTATAAAAATAATCATAGAATTGCTTAGAGTAGACAAACCCTGTATTTGATCCTAAATTGGCAGAGTGCCCTGAAACGCATTGAACAATTTCAATAATTCTAGACTCTAGGAAATAATATTGTGTTCATTATTGTACATGAGATATTTTTACGTTCTTAAAGTAATATTTAGATTTTTTAATATTGTCTATCGCCATTTTATAAAAAAAATGTCTTATATAGAGCACAATGCTGTTTGATAATCATGTAATTAGGCAATTCAAAATTTATATAATTAATTACAATAACTATATTGTTGAGGTATTTTGATTATTCTTATTGCTTTGCTTGTTTTACTCTAACGTCGAATATATTATTAGTTTTTTTACACAGATGTACTATATATGTATTACTAACAATACATTATACACTAAGTGTTACATCCGTACTATTTTTGCTTTGTATTATACAATAAATTTTGATATACAATACAATATGTACATACATATGTCAAATAAAATTTATAAAATATATTTGCCACTTATTGTTTTATTTAAAATTTTAATTCTTTCAAATTGTCATGTGTTTGTGTTTTTGTATAATTACATAAGATTTAGTATGCACTTAAAGTTGTACAATTTAAATCAGGCTATATTATGTGTGCCTTTAAATGTTTGGAAATGAATTATGTAATGTTTAATTGAATATATGTGGTAAAAATAAATTAAAATATAAATATAACTTTACATTTATACTATATTTACGTACAGATATTGTAAAATACATTAAAATGTACGTTAACGTACTTAGAATAATATTGATTCGAATAATATTGTTTATTAAAAAGAACTGTAAATCTTACTTTTATACGAAGATTAGATGTAGGTGTTTGTGTGTAAATACAGTTATACAATAATAAACATATGATCTGTTTTATTTTAATTTGCTTTGTTTACCTGCTTACCCAAATCTTAGAATATCATCATAAATAATTAATAATAACATCATAGTACATTAAATCACCAATTATACAATACAGTGCAAAGTAACAAACAAACTGAAAACGTTATTTATAATATATTATAAATAAAATAAGTTATAATATACGTTTTTGTATAATGACAAATTATACAAAAATACAAGGAAGATCGTAAAATTACAAAACACTTCTATTAAACCAATAACTTGAAAGTAAATATTTTTATTGAAAAAATAATAAATAATATATCTCTAAACATTTGATGATTTGACCCAATATCAATATTGAGTATATGGACTACTTGGACAACGTTGCTTTGAGCTCACTATTTATACAATTCGATATTAAATAAATACTACTACTAAGTACTAAGTTATACACATCACCACCTAATTATTTATAAGTACTAAGTTTACTTTAACATTTAAACACACAACCTATAGTATTTTTATATAGGTACGGAGAATTTTGTACTATTTTATCTAATAAGTAGTGTTAGGAATATTAAAAGGTTTGAGACATTATATTATTCATTAAATACATATATTTTATCATGTTTATAATATATAATTATAATGTAACGAGGTAGTGCATATAAATCATGTACCTACGATAGATGCGACAAATGGACAGTTTTAGACAGTAATAAGTGTAGTAACATACTTATTCTTCATGTAATATAAAGCGATCCAAGTTATGCTAAATCGATTGCGGTCATTCTACATATTAATGACCGTCAAGCAAAGGCTTGAACGTTTCCATCCTGTTGGTAGGTCATTGGTCACTGCGATGTCAAGCAATCTTCCAGCATCTTCATGTATCAGACGAAATCTTTCTTCAGCTAAAGTGGCTTATTTTAGCAGTGGGTACACGATTTCCAAAAACGTACATTTAATGCATAACACGGACATTAACGATCAAAACTATTTATGAACACTTTGAGTAAACAATTTGGAATTTGGCATATTTTGATTTATACATTGCATAAAAAAATATTTATTGTTTTTTCCGTTCTTATCTTAATCACATTCGATATTTATTTACAAAGAATACTCCGTTTAGTACATAAACAGAAGTACTAACAATAACATCTTTGGATCTTAAATTAGTTAAAATGATTCGAACATTGTGACAAATTCAGACGGTAGGCGGTTTTGGACCACAATTGTGTGTGCTTTGTATATACACGATCCTGCCTCTGTATGTGTGGAGGGCGGCCTTGCACCAGGGGCCCCTGGAGCATCTCCATCTGATCTTGCCGTTCCTCGCGCAGCCGTTGAACCTGAACCGGTAGCCGCCAACATTGATGCCCATCTTGCCTTGCTTGCTGAGGCAGTAGGACGCGAAGCAGTCGATGCCGGTTCCAATCAGACCAACTGTAAAAGAAACTATCTTGAAGCTCTGATGCCGATATGGAGATACTTAAAAATATGCATGCAATAACCAGTAAAAATTATGACATAATTTTAAGAAATGTATTGTGTAAGGTTCAAAAAAATAATAAAATACAAGTTTTGGCAGAAAGATTTATTTGTCATGAAATTTTCAAAAACAAAAAATGCATTTTAAGCATACAATAAAAGTACGTAGATATAGTAGTAAAGTTCATATATATTGTTTTATTTTATAAATCTAGACACAATTCCGCAGCAAATTCAAAAACCGCAAGTAAAATTCCTATCGCATACAACAATGTCGGTTAAGAAGAACGCAATAACTGATTTAAGACAATATATTAATTTGACTTGGTTTGCATTGAGTCATTATTTTTTACGTTTAAATTTATCTTCAATTAGAATGTAAAAAAATGCTTCCTTTATAAGAAACATTTTTGTGTCATATTTTCTTACATACCAAAGGATTTTTTAAATGAAAAGTACTAAATATACCACATTTGTTTTGATAATAAATATGGTTATCAAAACTAACGTCTCCAAGTTCTAAATGTATTAATAATAGCTATATTAAAACTACTTTCCTATTTTATTTGATAGTTTCTAT